>JAFEMH010004793.1:0-191617 GCA_022495995.1 Adenophora triphylla var. japonica
ATAATACAACACTGGAATCGGATAACTTATAGTGGTTCAACGGAAGATTAGGAAATTAAGGGTAATTGGATAGAAAAGATTAAGAAGACTTAGAAAGAAGATGACGTGAAGAAAAACAGAAGTAAGTTTGTTAGGCAAAAAAAAAAAAAGGATGAGAATTTGTTAGAAATCCTAGGAGTCACACCTAGGATTCTTGAGCTTCCACACCCAAGAGAATGATGCATCAGACACACAAGAGTTACACTCAAATGTATATTCATTCAAATGCCTCTTCTTTGAAATGATTCAGTATGTGGATTTAAAAGGACCGATGCTCAGAATTTTTTTGGCGTCCTTCGATGTTTTGTTCGAATGTTAGGTGTGATGCAAGAAGTAGCTACATAATATGTTTGTCGAGATATATAATATGATTACCCTTCATCTTCAGGGAAATGATAAAAAAATCTCACGCAGCTGTTTGCCAGACAGGTTACTTTTTCTAATGAAGATCTGCTGGTTGCTGCTCTTACTTTCTGCCTTGTTTTCCTTTCTATATCTGTAATATTTTTGTAGATTGATCCAATGTGTAAATGTTCCATTCAGATTGATTTATTTGATATTCATACAGAGAGTGTTCTTGGAAGGAAACCCTATCCTCTTGGCGATTACCCATGGTTGTTTCGTTACTTCATTCTGTGTTCGACTTTTGGCATTCAAAAATGGTAAAAGATGATAACCAATTGCTCTCCAGGTTTGCTTATCCCATAAGAAAGCATGCTTACCAATCAAGAATTGTGCGTTGTGCAGATATTCAATTTTGGAACAAGAACAAGTCTATGGAAGGGCTTTCTGCAAAGTCAGTTGTCGTGAGCTTTATTTGGGTCAGCTCATTGTCTTTCTCTACTTACCTTGACAATGATACCTCATGGATGATATTAGCAAGTTCTGGAGTTGGTTGCTGCATTGAATTCTGGAAAATAGGGAAGGCCATGCACATTGAGGTATATCTTGTATTACTTGCATTTTTTTTTTTTGTGTTTTAGGTTGAGTTTCATGATTAGAGAATCATCCTTTGACGCAATTTAGCTTTTCCGCTGATCTCTCTTTTGCTTAAGAAAGTTGATTATTTTGGCATTGACGCAATTTAGCTTTTCATGATCTCTCTTTGCTTAAGAATGTTGATTATTTTGGCATATAGTAGTACTAACGGGTTTCACGTTATGTGTATATTAGCTCATGTGGTTATAGTAGTTTACTAATTATGACTATCAAGGATTAATGTTGAAACTCAGTAGCAGGACCGGTCTTGTGAAACTCGGGGCCCTAAGCCAATTGTTCGATCGGGGCCTTCATATTTTTACCCCAATAATTCGGTTGGGTTGAGTAAGGTTGACATTTTTGGGTTTAAGATAGTTGCAAAATTGCAATGATTTAAAGTAACATTATTAAAATTTTGGTGATAATCACAAGTTCAAAATATAATCGTAGTAATATTAAAATAGTAATTGCAAAGAAATATTGCACTAATATTAAAGTGATAATTGAAAAAAGTTTGAACATAGACTTCAGTAATATTAAAGTGATAATTGCAACAAAATTTAAAGAAATATTGTAAGTAGAAAGTCAAATTTACTTCTAATTAAGTTAAAAAAAATTGCAACAATTTTAATGTGATGCTTGTGAAAAAGAAAAAGAAAGGAAGACATTTAAAGAAAAGGGACGGGAGGTAAAACATAAAAGCTTTCTTATGCTTGTGCAAAAGAAAAAGAAAGGAAGACATGAAAAGAAAAGGGAAGGGAGGAAATACAGAACCAACAAAATTCGAACCCATGACCATTATACTATTTGAATGCATTAAGCTATTACATGATTGACAGCTTAACCAAATAAAACCTCATTGGCGCCAAACGTGAGGGAATGCTAGACGTTTGGTTTGTGCTCCTCCGGACAAGATGAAAGCGGCCATTGAAGCGGCTACTCCCATGCCTAGTGTATGTACATCTGGTCGCACCGCTCGATTGGGACAAGTTGTCGCTTCGTGTTTGAAATCTGGGGTCTCTTATTTACAACCAAAATTATAAATTTGGGACCCAAAGATTGCTAAACTTATAACAAAAAATATTTATATTTTGGGGCCCAAACATTGCTAAACTTTTGGGGGCCCAAAGCAATGACTTTGGTTGCTTGGGCTCAGGGCCGAGCCCGCTCAGTATGAGGTTGTTCGAGCCCGCTCAGTATGAGGTTGTTGAGTGACAACAAATTTAGATACCTAATGAAACTTGTCAGTTTGATACTTGATTTCAAGAAAGTCTCTACTGTGTTAAAAGAAGTTTTGGTATTTTTCTCGTTGTTTACTCCCTCTCTTCCGCTCAAAGTAACCTACTTTCTCCCTTTCCACTCACAAGTCTGACTGAGAATTAATACACTTCTTATAGTTTGCGTTGAAATTCCACCGCATGGCAATTATGCCCGAAATGTAATATGAAACTGAATGTTGGGCTGGGAAACAGTGTCACGTTCATAAGATAAATGTGGCGGAGATGTGTATGCTATGGACCTATGGTGGATGTGTGGTCATGTAAGAAAAGATTGATTGAGGAATAAGGTGATTAGGGAAAAAGTAAGAGTTGCATCAATTGAAAACATAAATAAGGGTGATTGAAAGCGAGAGTTGAAAAAAATATGGTGTTGTTGGGGCGGATTGGAGGGAAAACATTCACGTGGATGATGTGGTTTGATTTTTTTTATATATATTTATATTTTTTTGGTATTATTTTAATTAATTAATTTTTAACTTATCTTTTCTTTCCAAGTTTGTTATCGTGTTTCTCTTGATTTTCTTCACACTTATTTCTTCCTTTTATATCTTCTTAGCTTTCACATTTTTTATTTATTATTCTTATTTTAGCTTCTTCACTTCTTCATTGTTTTCTGAGCTCTTCTTTGACGAGTCCATACGTCGATTAAGGTTAGCCGTGCCGAGCCCATATCATTTCGGACCAAGGCTTTGTTGTTGTATAAAATTAGCAAAATTTGTGGATACGTATATTTATGGAAAAAGCATTTGAACTTGTAATTCAGACATTCCCTTTCTGTGGACTGAAGGATGATTAAGCCTTCAGGTTACGGTAAATTTAGAGATTGAAATGAACTTTTGCTTTTTTCCTTTTGCACTTGCGACTGTTTATGTAGCAATCTGGACAGTCTTTTGTTGTTACTCAATGTATCAATGATGAGGTGTTCCACTATGACCTAAGCAGTCTACATGAAATATTGAAAGACGACATTTGTTGTTCAGTGAGCCTATGCTATAGTCTGTCTGCCATTGCCTTAATATTTTTGAACTTTCATTTTAAATTTGTTACTTGTGTTTTTTTTTATATCAAAATATCAAAGTACAGTAAAGGAAGAAAAACTTTAATTTAGTCACCTTGTGGGCGTCTTCTTATTTTTTTGGGGGTTGGGTTGGGGGTAGGGTGGGGGGTGGGATCAAATGTAGATGAGTTTGTGGCTATGTAATATTATTTGAAATTTTGTTACTTCCTGATGGAACATGTGAAAACTTGGTGGAGTTTTATCCACAAGGGTTATACTTTCGGTAGGTATAAGTAACGGTGTTCATGTTTTGCTTCAGTATATCCTGATAGAGTTCTTGTCTTGATATTGTCATTAATCCGCTGAGTTGTGGGTGTTTAAGTCCCAGCAGTGGGCGGATAGGTTTGTTGATTTATTATTGATTTTCAAATTGCTAATTGCGAGCCTTCTCATTTGTGGGCTCTTTCAGGTTGATAGATCTGGGACGATACCAAAATTGAGATTCCGTGACCGTGAATCATATGCTGGAAACAAGACAAAGGAGTATGATGATCTTGCAATGAAGTATTTGTCATATGTGCTCTTTTTACTTGTTGCCTGCTCTTCTGCATACTCTCTAAAGTATGAGCAACACAAGAGTTGGTACTCTTGGATTCTCTCGTCGTTTACAAGCTGCGTTTACATGTTTGGTAAGCCCTTAAAATCTTGCTGTACCTTATTTTGCAGACGATACTGGTGGTGGTGACATATTTGTTATGTGACACACCTTTTTGTGTTATCTGTGTTATTACTGACTTGGACTATATCACGTTTCTTTCTTGTTTAATAATACTGACTTTCTTTCAGAACATTTTCAAGGCCATCAGTTTTATGATGCATTCTGGCCGATTTCATTACTGTTTCATTTGTCATTTCTACGTATTGGATTGAAGTTGCATTAAATAGGCAGAAACACACATTATAGATACTAGGACTCCTATTTTTTTACAAAGAATACAGAGAATTATAAATCTGCTTTCTTGATCTATAGTTGGAACCAAGTTGTGATCATCTTTTGTGGCCAACTTACAAGGAGGCTTCCCTTTTCGCTTTGCCTTTTGTGACTTTCCATTAGTTTACTTTATCGGGTCTTTTTGACAAGGAATAGAGAACAAATATTCCTTTAATTAGGACTACTTTAGCAAATGCAGATAGCAGTTTCCACTCATAATTTAGATCTGTTGTCATGATCTATTCTGAATTTTGACTGTACATCTATGTTTTTGTTTCTGTTGCACTGTTGTTGCAGGTTTTATCATGATGTGCCCTCAACTGTTCATCAATTATAAGCTAAAGTCTGTCGCTCATTTACCTTGGAGGCAGATGACATACAAGTTTCTCAACACTATAATTGATGATCTTTTTGCCTTCGTCATTAAAATGCCATTACTACATCGACTTTCTGTCTTCCGTGATGGTGAGTTGGGATAAATATTCATTCACTTATTATCAGGATATATATCATTTATGCCTTATTCCCATGTTATAGTGCCGGACAGAAATTAGGAAACCAACAGGATAGTTTCAAATCAGTTCTGACTTGTGCCATTTCCTATAACCATTGACCAATTTATCCCCCCCCCCCTCCGGGCACTGTTTCTTAGTGGCAAGTCATGCTTTGTCCTCACCCCACAGCAACAATTATTTTAAATTCTATGGGAACTATTTTTTTCCCTTTTTGTAACATAATATTAATAGACCAAGAACTAGGATGAAACAAATTAGCGAGATTTAAGCTGATAATACTAGTTAATTGGTATTTAATATATGTGTGTATGACATAGTACCTCTGGTAAAAAACACTACTCACTCCACAAAATGAGTGTCCATTCTAGAAAAGGTTGTTACTAAATTCACCTTTGTCAACTCTCCTGTCCTAATTTGCAGTTGCAATGATTACTCGATCATTAATGGGATTTATCATATATGCTATTCAAAATTCCTGAAAGCCAACTTCCTTAATTTTTGTAAAAAACTAAAATGGGTAGTTGGGCTTTCATTTTGGAACCGAGGTAGTGAAAGTTATATCTTCGTCACAAAGATTGTGTAATAGGTACATAGTTTATATTGTTCACAACACAATTAGCACTAATCAAGTTAACCAGGCAGCCTTCAGATTGGTACATTCACAAAAGAGAAACTCATATTTAATCAAGTTATCATAGTAATAGATCACCATCAATATCCTGTAGAGTTGATACTTGATCTTAAATAATTATGAATCTCCAAGTAAGTTGACAACCATCTAAAGCCTTAATGAAACGTGTGTATTGTGATCTCCTAGGTTTTTGAATATATACGCGTTGAAAATAAAAATTGCATTATACTATCTGGACCAGTTAGTTGGACTGTTACTTGGGGGTGGGGAATTTGAAAACCAAACTTTTCCTATTCCCTTGGGTACGTGTCAACCACACTTAATTCATGATTCCACTTGGATAATGAGAGTATTGTTGTGTTATGCCACCACCATTACTTGACAGTAGCATCCTACTACTTCCTCCGCCACGAAATGATCTTCCTACTTTTTTTTGTTGTTAAACACGAAGGGAGTACATTCATTCATTCTTGTGTTCAAATACTAACATGCTGAGTTGGCTGATGCGTTGTTTTGTGGCCTGCCTGCAGATGTGATATTTCTGATAATTGTATATCAGAGGTGGATATATCCAGTGGACAAAAAGAGAGTAAATGAGTTTGGATTTGCTGGGGAGGATGTAGATCCAGCTTCTGCTAGTGATGTGCCAGCTCTTACAGAAGAAGAGAAGAAAACTAACTGACCTTATTTCGTAGCATGTTTTCACATAAAATAAGTTGAGGATATAGATTACAACATAGCTGTAAATTGATCAAAGTCTGTTAATTTTGGTTGATTTATTTATTTGTTTTCAGTGTAAACTAAACCGTGACATGCTTTAGGATGGCTCCAAGTAGGCTTGGGCATGCTTTTGAATTATTGAATTGGTTTTCAAATACCTATGTTTTCCTAAACACTCTAATCTGATATATGGGGTTGAATTTGTTTACTCCCTCTGTCCCGAAGCGAAATGATATTCTCACTTTTTTTTTTTTTATTGTTAACATGAAGGTACGAGTAATAACTTTAATAATTTTAGATTGATTTAATTATCTCAGTAACAATTTAAATATTATCGATATACTATTATAAATAATATCAATAAAATCTATATACCTTTGCGTTATTGGAAAAAAAAGTAGGGTCATCGTTTTGGGCGTTATTGAAAAAAAAATAGTAGAAAGATTATTTTGTGACGGATTGTTGCTCTAAATACTTTTGCGTTTTTGGAAAAAAAAAAGGTAGGATGATCGTTTTGGGCGTTATTGAAGTGCACTCGTGTTCATGTTTTAAAATCTTGTATTATACAATCATTATTTTTTGAAATAAATATGCAAGTAGTTATTTATTGAACGGTATAAATCGAGTTACGAACGTGGGTTATAACCGGAAAAGATTCAGTGGATTGGGCCCAAAATATAATGCATACAAGACTCAAATACCACATAGGGAGTGGGCTTCCCTAACTATACTCGTCATGCCTACTCGTCATTACCCACTATTTCGACTTATACATAACAGAGTGAATAAAATGATTAAGGCACATAATTTATATATGCCGACCAAGGCACCTACAAAAGCCGGCGAGGGCTTCACCAAAAGACGACCAAGGGCCTCCTCGGTCATCATCAAGGCAAGGAAATGGGCTTCCCTATCCTTGCTCTCCCCTTCCTCGGCATTTATACATGTTGACCAATATCATATGTCAAGAAGCATGCCTACTAGGCATACGTAAAGAATGCAATTCTAATCCTACTCAGACAAGGATTGTGGGAAGTTATAATACAACTAGTATTACAGTCCTCCTCTCACACAACTTCCTATCCTAGGATGGACTCTACATCCTACACCTATAAATACAAGTCATAATTCACATAATTCAGGTGAACACATCTTTTGGCTCTCAACTTTTGTCAATTGATTTGTTCTCTATAGCACACGAATACTTACTCTCACGCCGTAGGGCCTTCGCCGGTAAAGCCCGGCTTAGTTTACGTGTTTGTTTATCTTTTTCAGGCTATTCAAACATGCAGGATACAACCTGACACTGGATTTGAGCTGATACGAACATTTTTGGCATCATCATTTGGTTCCATTGCCGGGAAACGATCGTTTCTAACCTTTGAATAGCCGGAAAAAATTCTGCTCCGTTCTCCTAATCCTAATGGAAGAAGGATACACTGCGAGTATCACTCTTGATCAGGATAAATCCTCTTGTGGAGGAGACTCATGGCAACACAAGGACTGCTTTTCTTCTTGCCAATGGGGAACTACCACCTCCTCCACCATTGAACGAATGACTGCCCCCACTAGGAATGAATCTCCGTTCTATTGGACAGCCGGTAACCGAGGTAATACTGCCAAACCCTTCTCGTCGTCGACGACGAGGAAGGCCTGCTGGCAGCCAGACGGGGAGGAATGCCGCCCAAGGGGGCACTGGAGCTTCCCCCTCACAGATTGATCGCAGAACTCTTTTGCATCAATAGATGGAAACTTTGCAACGCATTTATGAAACACAAAATGCCTTGCTGCAGTTAGACCCAGAGCACTCCTCGGCTGAATTCGTAAGGCCTATGAGGACGGAAAATTCCCTTGAAGGGGAAAGTCATCTTGACAGGCGTGGTAGTCGAAGGAATAGAGAAAATCTTCATACTGGTGAAAATCCCCCTCATCATGACCCTGTTGGTAGATGCAAGCAGAAATCCCACCAATATGTCCCTCCTCATCATAAGGCTCCTGGACATGGAAATACTCGAAACAACAAAGATTTGAGAAATCATCTAAACAATCAAAGGGAATAGGAGGTTAATTCTACTGACTTGAGAGCTAGGCTCAGTCATGCAATGCAAAAACCCCTCCTCGTCATAACCCCTCTCCTCGGCATAGGAGCCCTATTCGACCTATGAGCCCTTCTCGGCATAAGTACCCTCCTCGTCATAGGGCTCCTCCCCGTCTAGAGAAAGGCTCCCATGAGGTACATAACACCTCCTCGTCATTTCAGGCCATTGAATGGCAGAGCACCATCTGGATACGGGGATAATCACCAAGAGCATGAGGAACAAAGCAGAGTGAACGGGCACAGAGAAAAAGAAAGGCCCATTGTAGTTCTCACTTTAGCTCGGGGATCGATGCAATAGATATTCTCCTCTTAAAAAGAGATTAGATGAAATGGAAATGGGGAGGAAGAAAGTGCATGATGATGATACCAGTGCCACTCATCCTTTCTCCCAACGGATTAATGATCCCCCTCCTAATTCTGCCCTTAAAATCTCCAGTTTTAAAAAATATGCGAGGACCACAGACGCACGAGACCATGTGCAAAGTTTTGAATCCACCATGACCCTCCTCACCAAGGCATGATATTCTCTGCAAAGCTTTCGCGAGTACCTTCTCTGGAACAATTTTGTCCTGGTTCCGTGAGCAAAAGAAAGGAAGCATATATAGCTGGAAAATTATGAGGAGGAGGTTCCTGGACCACTTTTCAACAACGGGAAAGAGAAAGAAAAGACTGACAGGTCTTGCCAACATTGAGTAAGGGAAAAATGAAACAACTATGAGTTATTACAATCGGTTCAGAGCTATGGCTGGCCAGGTAGAGGAAAGCCTAACTGACCTGGAGGTGATCATTTGCTTCAACTCCAGACTAAGATCCGGACAATTAATCTATGAATTCTCTGTCAGGGAGCCTAAATTGAAATCTGATCTATATAATGTGACATATGCAATAGCCATGGCAGAAGAGAAAAGTAAGAAGAGGTCTGAGAAACCAGAAGCAGTCGCAGCTGGCACCAATAAGGCTTCAAACAAAAGTAACTACTGTGATGTACCCAACTTTTGGTGATGAAAAAATGGAGTCGCTACGCCATTTTGAGTTTAAGGCCAAAATTTCGAAAAATGCCCGAGAAACAGAGAAACGAGTTCAGAGGTCACGTTACACTCCGGGAAGAACATATGAAGTTCACCCGGAATGCCTCGTATGACGAGTCTTCCAAATTTGAAAATTTGTGTGTGTGTGTGTGTGCGTGTGTTTTGAAAAAAAGTTTGACATAAAGCAAATCTGCTGGATTGGACTGTAAAACAGTGACTAAACTGAAAAATCAACAAAAATTGAAAATGTGTGCAAATGACAATGTCATCCGCGTGGATGATTCTGGCATGATGAATTTATCCGCGCGGACAACCCTGCACCCTAACTTGATTTTTACAGCTTCTCAGTTTGACTCTGTAATTTCTAGAAACTTAACTAGATTTACAGGACTTAACTGGAACTGTAACTGAAAAACAAAAAAACAATGAATGTTTGATTTTTGGGCATCCATGTTTGTCCCCTCTTTCCCTAAACTTTGATTTAGTGATCATCTACTAAATGTGTTTAGTGATGAATCAACTAATCAAGCCATCCCGGGGGTACATTAGGACTTGAAAACATGTCATTTGCAAAGGAAAGGGGGATTTGACATAAAAGTGAGTTGATAAGTAAATATTAGGTCAAGATGTATCAACTTTAGAGAAAGATCTCTAAGGTGGTCACAAGAAGGACCATCCTTGAGACCTAGGCTCAAGTGTATCTCTTACATCTTGGTGTGACCTAAATGTGTAAGTCTTAAGGATGTTCATCCATGAAAATGGTTTCAAGGTGAACATCTTAGACTAGGGGGGACATTTACAAGGAAGTAAACAAATGTGGACCATTTAAGATGATCATCTATGTAAATTGATTCCAAGATGATCACATTTAAGGTCAAGTAAGCATGTAGAGACTAGTAATGAAAAAGAGGACATGAGAGGTGAAAATATGAACCACTTGTAGAGAATCATCCATGGAGATGAACTCCATGGAGATCCTCTTGGATCCTTAGGACAAGGAGGGAAGGGGGATGAAAAACAAAGTAAACAAGATTTACATCATGAAGACATGAAAGAAATGCATGAGTAAAGGATGTTCAAGTAGGGAGAACAAGGGTTTACCAATGTTTATTGGGTTAGTGTTTAGGGTTTGAGGACTTCAATGGCTTAGGAGTGATTTGGTAGTGGATTTGAGGTTGGTTTTGGTGTTGGATTTGAGTAGGATGAGTTTTTAAGGCTGTTTTGAGTGGTGATTTCGGCAGAGTAACAGTAGGAAATATGTTTGTTGCCCCCTTGAAACTGAAGGAGAAGGTCTGTTTTTATAGGTTGGCCAGGGTACAAAATCATCCGCGTGGATGAGTTTGGCATGCTGATTTCATCCGCGCGGATCAGATCTGCAGCATGCCTGATTTTGCAAAAAGTTGTTTTGGCTGTTTCTTGACTGGTCAATATTCCTTTTTTTGGAAATGACACATTCCAGCGAGGCCCTTGACCATTTTCTTATTCCTAAGAGGTCCTTCCTCATTCAAATTGCCTAAATAATGTCCGAAATGCCCCTAAATAATTATAAATCATTAAATTTGACTGACGGAACACTAACGACCCAGATTGGGGCACTTACAGTAGCCCCTCGACGACGATATTTCCATGGGAAGTGGGGTCGTCGACAAAAGTGAGGATCCCAATCTGGCAAGCTTTACCTAGATGGGCAAGGAGGTGACCGAAGCCGTCGGATGGCTAGACCCTTTTAAAGGATTCCTACGTATCCCGGATGGGAATCAAGCCGATCGTAGTTCAGATCTTGCGGGGAAAGGAGTGACCAAGGTGGTCAAACAGCTGGACCTCACCACCGCAGACGCACTTTTGTTTCCAAAGATAGACTCGACTAACGGAGGCGTACTTTTGTTGCCGAAGATGGACTCGACTAATGAAGGTGTACTTTTATTGCCGAAGAAGGACTCGAATAACGAAGGTGTACTTTTGTTGCCGAAGAAGGACTCGACTACGGAGGCGTACTTTTGTTGCCGAAGATGGACTCGACTAACGAAGGTGTACTTTTGTTGCCGAAGATGGACTCGACTAACGAAGACGTACTTTTGTTGCCGAAGATGGACTCGACTAATGGAGGTGTACTTTTGTTTCCGAAGATGGACTCGACTAACGAAGGCGTACTTTTGTTAAAGACGATTACATAGCGGTTTAAGTTATAAGTCAAACATAACTAACGCCTAGGGCATTACACCAACAATCTCCCACTTGACCGGGCTCCATCTATGTATCGTATACCCATGGACCTAATATGACCATCATGCTTTGCTTGTGCGAGGGGATTTGTAAGCGGATCCCCAATGTTATCATCAGTTGATACTTTGCATATCTTAACATCTCCCCTATCAATGAACTCTCGAATGAGATGGAAACGTCTAAGTATGTATTGAATCACTGGTGTGACCTTGGTTCCTTTGCTTGCGCAATGGCACCATTATTGTCACAATAAAGTTCCACCGGATTAGTGATACTTGGAACAACTTCCAGATCACTAATGAACTTCTTGATCTAAACTGCCTCCTTAGCTGCATCGGATGCCGCTATATATTCGACCTCAGTTGTAGAATCGGTAATAGTACTCTGCTTGGAATTCTTCCAACATATCGTACCTCCGTTAAGCATAAACACAAATCCCGACTGCGATCGGAAATCATCTTTGTCGGTTTGGAAGATTGCATCTGTGTAACCTCTTACAACAAGATCATCTTCCATCCCTCCAAAGACCAAGAACGCATCCTTAGTCCTTCTTATATACTTAAGGATCGTCTTAACTGCCATCCAATGGTTTTCACCAAGATCAGATTGGTATCGACTCGTCATGCTTAGAGTATACGAGACGTCAGGTCTAGTACAAATCATGGCGTACATGATAGATCCAATAGCCGAAGCGTATGGACTATTATTCATCCTCTTTCGCTCATCAGTTGTCTTAGGACACTGATTCTTGCTAAGAGTAACACCATGACCCATTGGCAAGTTGCCTCTCTTAGAATTTTTCATCTTGAATCTTCTAAGAACCTTGTCAATGTAGGTACTTTGAATCAAACCAATTATCCTTTTAGATCTATCTCTATGGATCTTGATTCCAAGGATGTAAGCGGCTTCACCCATATCTTTCATTGAGAAACATTTCCCTAACCAATACTTGACAGTCTGAAGTGCAGGAATGTCGTTTTCAATGAGTAAGATATCATCGACATACAATAAGAAAAATAACACTACGCTCCCACTGAATTTAATGTATACACAAGGTTCATCTTCTTTCTTGACAAAGCCAAACTCTTTGATCTTTTCGTCAAAATGAAGATTTCAACTCCTAGAAGCTTGCTTTAACCCATATATGGATCTTTGCAAGTTGCACACCTTGTTAGAATTTCTTGGATCGACAAAACCTTTAGGTTGTGTCATATACACATCCTTGAGTAACTTTCCATTTAGGAAAGATGTTTTGACATCCATTTGCCATATCTCGTAGTCATAATACGTGGCTATGACAATTAAAATTCTAACAGACTTAAGCATTGCAACAGGCGAAAAGGTTTCATCATAGTCTACACCATGAATCTGCCTATATCCCTTTGCTACAAGCCTAGCCTTGTAAGTATGCACCTTCCCATCCAAGTCAGTCTTCTTCTTGAAGACCCACTTGCACCCTATGGTTTTTACACCTTTGGGAGGCTCAATCAAGTTCCAAACTTGATTATTCGACATGGATTGCAATTCGGATTACATGGCTTCTAACCATTTATCCGAATCGGGAGTGGACATCGCCTCTTGATAGGAAGTAGGTTCATCATTCTCAATGACTTCCACTTCATTACTTTCTGACAAGAAATCCATATCTCTCAGGTGCAGATCGTAACTTATCCGATCTACGATGGACTTGTGGATCTTGAACCGGTTCCACAACTTCTTGTGGACTTGGTTAATACCCTTTGGTTTCCTTAGGGTAACCAACGAAAATAACCTTGTCAGATTTATGTGCTAACTTATCAGAGACAAGTCTCTTCACATAAGCTACGCAACCCCAAATCTTCATGAAAGACAAACTAGGTTTTCTTCCATGCCACATCTTATGTGGGGTCTTAGGAGCCGATTTAGTAGGGACTCTGTTCAGTGTGAACGCAACAGTCTCTAATGCATGTCCCCAAAAGGAAATAGGAAGGTCAACTTGACTCATCATCGAACGAACCATATCTAATAAGGTTCTATTCCTCCTCTCGAAAACACCATTCCATTATGGTGTTCCGAGTGGAGTCAACTCTGAAACAACTCCACAGTTTTTGAGATGATTGTCAAACTCTTGGCTCAAATATTCTCCACCACGATCGGATCGAAGTGCTTTAATAGTTTTGACAAGTTGATTTTGTACTTCATTTTGAAATGTTCTAAACATCTCAAACGACTCACTTTTGGACTTTATTAGATAGACATAGCCATATCTAGATAAGTCATCGGTGAACGTAATGAAATACCGAAATTCTCCTCTAGCAATGTCAGCTCATGGTCCACAAACATCAGTATGTATTAGGCCCAATAAGTCACTAGCCCTTTCACTACTCTTAGTGTAGGGTGGTTTGGTCATTTTTCCCAATAAACAAGATTTGCATATCTCAAATGATTCATAATCATGTGAGTCTAAAAGTCCATCCTTATGGAGTTTATATGTGCGTTTCTCATTTATATGACCAAGCCGGCAATGCCACATGAACGTGTTGTTCACGTCATTCGGTTTAGACTTCTTGTCCATATGATAAATATCTTCAACGTTATTTTGTTTCTCATCAACATAAAGAACATAAAGGCTATTAAATGAATTTGCAATACAATAAAGCATATCATTTAAATAAATAGAAAATTTCTTATTCTCAATAAGAAACCTAAAACCTTCATTATCCAAACAAGAAATGGATATAATATTTCTACTCAAATCGGAACATAGTAACAATTGTTCAAAACAAGCAATAATCCACTAGGTAAAGTTACATCATATGTCCCTACAAACTAATGCAAAGAACTCTTGCTCCATTCCCTACACGTAGGTCAACTTCACCTTGTTTGAGTAGCTTCCTATTTCTTAGTCCTGCACATTTAAATAAATGTAAGATCCACATCCGTATCCAATACCCATGAAATAGAAATAGAAAGGAAAATATCTATCATATAGATACCTGAATCAGAAGCAATCGTATTGCCCTTCTTCGCCTTTAGGACTTCCTTGTAAGCCTTGCAATTTTGCTTCAAATGACCAACTTCTTGGCAATGGCAGCAAATCGCATCCTTTTGAGATACCTTGGGAGCCTCTCCGGCAACGACAACTTTTGCCTTAGGTTTAACAACACTTGCTTTACCTTTGCCATCTTTCTTGAACCCTTTACCTTTATTAACCATTAACACATTTGTCGTTCAGGGCTTCTTGATATTCTTCTCTACGGTCTTAAGCATCGCATGCAATTTCGAGAGATTCTTATCCATGCCACTCATATGATAGTGCATTATAAAATGATCATAACTTTCAGGCAATGAATTCAATATCGTATCCGTGGCGAGTTCCAAACTCACCGGATTTTCAAGCCTTTCGAGACGCTCAATATGTCCTTTCATCTTAAGAACATGAGCACCTACTGACTACCCCTCTTGCATCTTGTATGCATTTGGGGACTTTACCACATCATACCTCTCTTGTCTAGCTTGCACTTGAAACATTTTCTTTAAGCGCTCGGCTAGATCAAAAGCAGCTTCCATGTGTTCAAGGTCCTTATGAAGAGCCTTACACATGGTGGCAATCATAAGGCATGTCACATCATTAGAATCATCAAAATGTTTCTTATGTGCATTCTTATCTGCCTTTGAAGCATTGGCAGCAGGTGGAGGTGGAACGGGTTCGTCAAGAACGTACATTTTCTTCTCTTGCCTTAGAACAATTCTTAGGCTTCTGATCCAATCAGAATAGTTTGTACCATTCTCTTCGAGCTTGTCCTTCTCAAAGATGGATCGCAGTGACAGGCCGATTATTGTGAGTTGCCATTACTACAATAAAATATGCAAACAATAAACATATACGTATCAACGCATTTATCATCTAAGAGTAAATAATGTATTTCATAAATACTCCCACTCAATTATACACCTTCAAATACAAGCATGTATCATATAATCAAAATGGGCTAAGATCCATATTTCACTTGATTTTGGTTTAACTGAGTCAATGCCCGAAATCAAACTCTTTAGGTAGATAACATCAATCATATCATATATGACTTTTAGATCTTTTATGAGATTTCTAGACATCATATGTCAAAAACCATGTTTTAATCTCATCTATGCCTTGGGTCAAATCTCATTTGAAAGCACCAATTAAGTCCAACCTTTTTCAAACATATGAGACATGGAACGATGCACCTAACTGAGTCAAAATTACATCAACCATTATCTCATCTTGATCACAAATTAAGATATAATGATGCACCAAACTGAGTCGAAACTACATCAAAATACCATAAAATTTCACAAGTGTTCTAATCAAGGGGTGGCATAAAATTTAAACATTTAGAAGGCTTTACACATAACAACAAACATCGCACGGTTGTAACATGAATCTTATGTGTACATAATCATGATCATAGGGCTTCACAAAATTTTCCAATCAAACAATTTGATACAATTTTGAAAAATTACAAATCTAAATAATCATATTAAACAGATCAATAACCTATGTAAAAGATTAATCACATTAACCAATTATTAATCACAATCATGGCATATCACATATAATTGTTTTCATAAAACAATACACATAAACTCATGAATCTATTTCATATAGCATGTAAAGAATTTAATCAAATTAAATCTAGCATGCCAATTTCAATCCTAATTATGATAAACAGGGCTCTGATACCGCTGTTGGGTTTTGGGGTTACAAACGCAGCGGAAGAACTTTATAAATCAACAAAACCCTAGCCTTGAATCCGTCTAGCATGAAGATATTAGAAATATATGAAATAGATTTTACATACCTTGTAGCGATTATGTTTGCTCAAAACGAATCTCAAATCGAATCTGAAATTCAACCTTTGAATTGATGCCGAACCTTTGATCTTCTTCTTCCTTGTTCTAATTTTTGTGATGAATCAACGATTGCTAGTCTTCAAGCTTTTGGTGATAAAGTAATCACCCTCTATCGGTAATCCACACGCGAACAAACCAAGAACAATTCTTGTAGGATTGCTAGATGATCCTCCGATTGTTGAATCGATATTCAACAATCAATGGCTGAATTATGGAATTGATATGGGTGTTTTGATCTTTGATTCTCAATCAAAATCAATCAATTAATGTTTATAAAACTCTAATTTTCTTCAATGTAGGCTGAGGAAAAAGAGTTCTATTTATACTTTATAAATATCCCTAACCCTTAGGGAAAAGAGCCATTTTTCTAGCCAAAACTGGAGCCCAACAGGAGGCTTGTCCTGCGCGATACAACGCTACGGTCAAAACTGGAGCTGAACAAAAGGCCTTGTCCCGCGCGAGACTTTACGTGTCTCGCGCAATACAACCCTTCTGTCCAAATCATGTCGTGGAAATGAGTCGTGACCAAAAACCTACTCGTGCTGATTGAGAGCACGAGTGGTGCTCCTAGTCACGAGTCGTGACCAGTCCAAATTCCAATTTCCATCCATTTTCATCCGTTCTATTCTATGTGTGTGACCCTTTAGGAATTATATTTTATGTTGGTAGTGAGTTGAAATATCAATCTCACAAGACATAAGTGATCTCTAGCAAGTCATTACTTCAGAGCGCCTTGGGAGGGCTTTGGAGCACCTCGGGAAGGCTCGGGAGGCCTCGAGAAGGATCGGAAGAGGTCGGGATGCCTTAGAAAGTTGCCTGAATGCTGGGGGAATAGAGGAGGAAGTTGATGTGTGAATGAAAGGGGAGGGAGAGCCTTCTATTTATAGGCCCAAAAAAACTGCAAAATGGTCCGTACGGACCTTTGTGTCATTATCAGTTTTTTGAGTTTCCTGAATTTCAGGGAATATTGTGGTCTTTGTGGAGATTTTGTAATTATTTTGGAGTGTTGACATAAGTGCCCGTACAGACACTTCTTGCTTTGCAAATTGGTCCATACGGACCATTATGTCAACTGGCCATTTTTTGTTATTCCTGCAAAGTCCTTGAGTTCCCATCCCTGAAAGATCCTCCCTTGGTTTGGCTGGTGGTTTTGGACCTTTTGGACGTTACGGGTCTTCAGGATCACGAATGCGTGAGTCCTCGGTGTTTCTCGTATGCTCGGATGGAGAGCGATCTGGATTGGGGTACTTACAGAAGCCCCTCAGCGACGTCACTTACGAAGGAAGTGGGATCGTCGATAAAGATAAGGGTCCCGATCTGGACCGCTTGTTGGGAGAGAGAAGATGATCGTGTCGGTCGGATGGCTGTGAACGTGGTGATGTCCTGAGGTGACCGCTTGGGTCGGATGTGAGGACGTGGTGGTGTCATGAGGTGACTGCTTGGGTCGGATGTGAGGACATGGTAGTGTCCTGAGGTGACCGCTTGGGACGGATGGCTGGTCCCTGTGGTAGGATTCCTATGTATCCCGAATGGGAATCAAGCCTGATCGTAGTTCGTGTGTGAGGTGATCGCTTGGATTGGATGACTGAGATTGTGAGGACGTGGTGGTGTCCTGAGGTTACCGCTTGGGTCAGATGTGAGGACGTGGTGGTGTCCTGAGGTGACCGCTTGGGTCGGATGGCTGGTCCCTTTGGTAGGATTCCTACGTATCTCGAATGGGAATCAAGCCTGATCGTAGTTTGTGTGTGAGGACGTGGCGGTGTCCTCTGGTGGGGATGAAGGCATTTGCGCCTTTAAGGGAAGGCTTTTGAGTGAGATTTTTGGAAGGCGATCGTGCCTTTGAGTTTGTCTTTGGAAGGCATTTTGTGCCTTTGGGTTTTGTTTTTGGAAGGTGTTTGTGCCTTTGAGTTTGTCTTTGGAAGGCATTTTGTGCCTTTGAGTTTTGTTTTTGGAAGGCATTTGTGCCTTTGAGTTTTGGTTTATGGAAGGTGTTTGTGCCTTTGGGTTTTGTTTTTGGAAGGCGTTCGTGCCTTTGAGTTTGTCTTTGGAAGGCGTTTTGTGCCTTGAGTGTTTTGTTTTTGGAAGGCATTTGTGCCTTTGAGTTTTGGTTTATGGAAGGCGTTTGTGCCTTTGAGTTTTATTTTTGGAAGACGCAAGCCTTTGGGTTTTGTTTTTGGAAGGCATTCGTGCCTTTGAGTTTGTCTTTGGAAGGCGTTTTGTGCCTTGAGTGTTTTGTTTTTGGAAGGCGTTCGTGCCTTTGAGTTTGTCTTTGGAAGGCATTTTGTGCCTTTGGGTTTTGTCTTTGGGGAGGCATTTTGAGCCTTTGGGTTTTGTTTTTGGAAGACGTTTGTGCCTTTGAGTTTGTTTTTGGAAGGTATTTGTGCCTTTGAAAGGCGTTTGTGCCTTGAGTGTCGGACTTACGATGATGATCGGGGTTAATTTTGTTGGTTTAGGGACCAAATTGCATGAATCTTGCTGGAAATGGCCTTTGGACAGCTAGGGGCAAAGTTTGTAAGGGCAAAAGAGGGAATTGCCTGGGCTCCAAAGTGGTCCATGCGGATTCACTTGCATTTGCAAAGTGGTCCGTACGGACTCTTATGCAAATCTGATGTTTTTAAGCAAAATCAGATTTGAACAACGCCATTTCAACCCTTTTCTCACTTTCAGCAGCGGAGAAGAAGAGAGAAAGAGGAGAAATCTCCAGTTTGAGCCAAATTTTCCAGAGAAAACCCTTCCAAATCTCTAGATTACTATCTTGGTGGAAGGATTGAGGCTATGATGTCGTCAAAGAGTCCGAGGAGCCATGGAGAGGGGGTTGGATCTCCAAAGGAACTTCTCTCCCTACACACCTTCAACAATCAATCCGGAGAGTTGTATCCGGATGCGAGGGTGCACACCTTGCGGGGGAAAACGGTGGTGGAGGTAAGAAGTCAAATTTTGTTTTTGATTCTTGTTTGAAATGATATATGCTAGAACTAGGGTTTTAGTTCTTGAAATTTGCCATGATTAATTTGTGAAATTGATGTTGAATTGTTGAAATCGGGTGTATATGGATTGTGGGTATGTGATTTTTGTCAAAAAAATGTGGAGTTTAGCTTTTATTTATGAAAATAAAGTGCCTCTCCTTGAAATGCATGCTTTGGTTACTTGTACCTTGGTGGTATTTTTGTATATACATGGTTTTTTGTTGGAAAAATGCCGTGTAGGAACGGACTTTTGTGGGGGAATTGTGTGAAATGTGCCGTGTTTTTGTGAAGGACTTTTGTTGAAAATGTTTCGTATTTGGGACGGACCCTTTGTTGAAAATGTGTCATGTGGGGACGGACCCTTGTTGAAAATGTGTTGCGTAGGGACGGACCCTTGAAAAATGTGTATTTTTGTAACGGGCTTTGTGTTGTAAAAATTGTCATGTTGGGATGGACTTTGTGATGTGAATGACATGTGCCATTATTTTTATTTTTATGTATATTTGTTAAGTATCGAGGTATGGAGGAGCATGCCCGATATCTCCTGGGATGGGAGACCTAGCCCTCGGAGGCTATTTATTGATTCTGGGCAGAACGTGTTTGTGGAGAACCTGGCTGGGTTGGCGGAGACTCAGAAGAACAAAGGCGTTTTTTGGCCATGTCCGAGTACTGGTGGGATACAACGCACACCTTCCACTTCAGCTGGGGGGAGACGATGGTGACTCCCACGGATTTTGCCGCTATCATCGGGTTGTCCTTTAAGGGGGAGTCGGTGAGATGGCGGGATCGGATGTCCGACGAGCGCCTGACCGAGTTGCTGGGCTTTGCGGCTTTGCCTCATAAGGGCTTGGGTATGTTGTATTACGAGGTTGAGGCGCGGATCATGACCAACATCGGGGAGTACCATCGGGGTACTAGGGTAGTGTCGGCGGAGCAGATGGCACACTCTTTTTTGTGGTTTACCCTTTCGGAGACTTTGTTCTCGAACCATTCTACCACCGCTCTTTTCCCTCTGCTTGAGAGTCTAGTGGATTTGGAGAGGGTATGTGATATTGCTTGGGGAGAGGCAGGCTTGGCCGATCTCTATTTTGCCTTGGATAAATTCAGTCGGGGCGCGGTCAACTCCCTGAGGTGGTTCGACTTTGCGCTGGAGGTATGAGTTTACTGCTTTTGTAGTTTAGCACTTCATCATTTCTCCTTTTCTTTTTCTTTTTCTTTTTCTGAGCATTACCTGCTTTTTGTGGCAGGTGTGGTGCTACGAGATCTTCCGGTGCCAGGCGTGGGACCTGCTTGGCAAGGCTATGATCGGGTATCCTACCATGTTGTGCTCGGCACGCTCTCTGAGGAAGAGGAGGACTAGCCGGGGGAAGATCACTGTCACCTATGTGGATCTGCAGAGATTCCTGGAAAGGGATAGCCCGGTTGGTTGTCAGTTGTACCCCTGGTCTCGGTACGGCGAGGATGAGTTGGAGGGTGCCCCCTGGATGACGCGACAGAGGAAGCTTCTGCGGGGCCTCACTTACGACTCTATGTACTTGGGGGAGAGGGTCTTCTGGCAGCATGGTGCCGGTATTCCTCCCTGCGCTCTGAGGGATTTGCCGCTCCACATGATGAGCCCTGTCGAGATGGACAGGCTGGAGTTCGAGAGGTACCGGGCCAGAGTGGATGCCAGGGAGTTTATTTTGGAGGGTGAGGAGTATGAGGCCTTCGTCAGGCGGAAGCTGAGGACACCTCAGGTGTTGGCGAGGGAGAGGCGGACTGGTTCGTCGCGTCCTCAGGATGTTCCGGTGCCTGGGCCGGATTTCACCTATGTCCGAGGGGACTCTAGGAGGAGGGTGTCGGTGCCCATCCCGGAGCAGGTTCCTGCCGCCTACCAGGTTGATCCAGATGCTGCGGTGAATTTGTTTACTCTTTTCCTTCTTGGCATCTTGTCTTTTCCTTTGTTTATCTCTTTTGTCGAGTATTTCCTTTTTATATCTTTTGTAGAGCATTTTTGTTTGTTGTGCAGGTCTCGGGGTGGACCGTTGACGTGATCACCCGCCGGTATCTGGGGTTGAGGGCTTTCACAAAGAAGCTCTTGAGGAGGATGTCCTGCAGGTCATCGCGGAGTGCGGCGACTTTCGAGCCGATGCCTTCGAGGAGGTCCGTAGATACTCCTTCTTCAAGGGTTGAAGCGGACCCACAACCTGAGATGCCGACTCGGGAGCGGCATAGCTATGATGCAGGAACCTCTTCGGAGGGCCGGGGGACGCGAACGCTTCATCAGTTCTTCCCTCCGTCCAGTGCGCAGGGTGAGGGTTCGTCCTTGTTTCCCTTCTTTGATCCTTTGCCGACCTCACTTCTTCGGACTATCTGGAGTACTCGATTGAGGAGGAGGTCGAGCTTTCCGGCGATGAGGAGGTGGCCGCCGGGTTTACCAGGATGCATGGGTTCCCGTCGGGCGAGGGTGATGGTGAGGATTCGGAGTAGGACTCCTTTTTGTTTTCCTTCTTTTTTTTGTATTCGTATCTGTAATAAAATACTTGTATTTGATGAACAAAGCATTTTATTATTGTAATTATTTATTTGTAATTCCGCGGGGATTGGCCTAGGAATTGTCTCTAGTTTATTTTATTTTTATCTTTATGCATGACGCATGAGTTGGGAATGCATTTGTGGTTAGTGTATGGGGCCGGAAGCGGCTTTGGCAAGGTTTTTGAGCAGTCGGGTGCAAAATCCTGCTGAGGGAGCAACTGTTTTGTGGTTGCTGAAAAATTTAGCCAGGGTGCAATGTGGTCCGTACGGATCACTCATGCATGCAAAGTGGTCCATACGGACACTTCTTGCTTTTGGAGAGGGGATAAGATTTGCTGAAATCTGGATTTTCCTCATCATCTCCTTCCCAAATTACAGCCATTTCGGCTCATCTTCCCCATTTTCGGAAGAAAACTCCATTTTTGCCATGGATTCGACATTCATTTCGAGAGTTTCCAAGAGGCTTTCGAAGGAGAGGCAAGTGCAATTCCTTGAGCGGCTCAAGATGTGGATGAGGCACCACATGAAGCACAACAAACGAGCTTTTGAGGCGAGATTTCAACTCCGCTCTGTTTGGTCCCTTAAGGAGTTAGTTCCTGATTGGGAGTTGTTGCGGGCGGCCGCAAGGTTCTGAGATATTAGGAGGCATGTGTATAACTTCTCCTACAGTGAGATTACACCCACCTTTAAAGATTTTCAGGCTTTGCTTGGAGGACTGGAGGTGGAGGCTATCTTGCTTCCTTTGGTCGGGGGTGCCACCGTGAGCGTGAAGCTCGCATACTTTCTTTGGGCTTCGTTGGAGGAAGCACAAGGTATGGCGTTTGATTTTGGTCATATTGATATTTCTGCACTGCCTGAGAGATTTATGGGTGATGACGAGAGTGATGTCTCGTGGAATGCGTTTGCTTTATGCGTGATAGCAACGCTTTTCATGGTCAGCTCCCTTGGGGTATGTGACGGTGCCTTGTTGGATGTGGTAGGGCACTGCCGAGCCGGTGAGGATGTTGCTCCTTTGGTTCTGGGGGAAACCCTTTACGGCATTGATCGCTTGGCGATGAGGGACAGGTTCATGCAAGGGGGAAGTCCTGTTTTGCTCACCTTGTGGTGGTGAGAGAGGCTTCAAGCTATGCCTGTGTCTCCGTCATCTTTCAGTCCGTGGACATTTGCTCAGCGGCCTCTTGTCTTGGATATGGATCTGTCCGCTTAGGAGAGATGGATGGCTCAGCTTGGCACGCATCAGATCCGTTGGTGGGTTCCTCACTGGGGGATTGAGACTAGGAGGGCCTTTCAGGAAGGTTCTTATGTTGTCAGAGTTTCGGGGTTGTCTTGGTCCTCTTTCTATATCCCGTCGCTCGTTTCTCGATAGTTTGGGATGAGGCAGGAGCCTTTACTGGGCTGGAACGACATCGCCACCATGGAGGTAGCTTCTTTCTCTATGACAGATCCAGATGCCTTCCTTTTCTTTCTAAGTGTATGGAAGTATTCTGCCTTCCCTCCTGTGGTACTCCTTAAACGCCGGGAGAGTTTTGTTTTGACCACCGAGTACCTGAATTGGTACGAGCAGCATATCGGGCAGACCCAAGTGATTTTGGGGAGCAGGCGCGCAGCGATTCTGGGGCAAGATTACCATCTCAGCTACAGCCTTAGGAGTGTAGAAGCTTGGTCTAACCCTCAGTGTCACGGGAGACGCTTTGTTTGACTATGAGACTAGATTTGACCGATTGACGGAGAGAGGTCCCCTTTTACAGACTCGCATGAAAGAGATCCGGGCCGAGGCACGGGCGAATGAAGCTTTGCGAGCTACTGGATTGCTTGACTCTATAGGGAGGAGCCCTGATCTCAGAAGGAGGGAGACAAAGCTAGCTTACGTGGAGCGAAGGAAGACTCATCGGGGACGAGGGAAGAAGGGGAAGAATGGCGAGGGGACAAGCGCGAGTGGCACAGAATGACCTCCTAAGTATCCACTCATTGTCATTGTAGACACATTATTTGTTAAATGTATTAAGTTGTATTTTAGCATGTTGTGAGCTTGAGAGTAGACCGTGCTTGTACTCATTAAGAATTATTTTAATTGTGGTGATTTGTGATTTACTTTTAAAGCTTTGTTGAGATGCAAAATCTCTTGCTTGCTTTTTGTCTGAGCCTTGATGGCATCCAAATTTTGGATTTTTGTGTGTTTTTAGACCGAACCAATGAAGGCTGCCTAGGTTTCCCCCGGACTGAGGGGCTCAGGTCTCCGTAGTTCGACACTCTTTTTGTGAGTGAAGGGGAGACGGAAAAGTCGATATTCTTTAGGCGAAGTATCGGCGAAGCTTGCTTCCGTTGACTGGATTCATGAAGGGGTTTCCGTCCAGGTCTGTTAGCTTCATGGAACCTCCGGAGAAGATCTTTTGGACCACGAACGGGCCGATCCATGTTTGTTCCCATTTTCCAAGCAGGTTGGTTCGGGTGGGAGGCTTTTCTTTAAGCACTAGATAGCCTTCCCTGATGTCTCGGGATTTGACCTTCTTGTCGAAATCCCTAGCCATTCTGCTTTGGTAGGCTCGAATGTGTTCCATGGCCTTTAGTCGGCGTTCGTCTAGTAGGGCCAATTCGTCGTGCCGGCTTCAGAGCCATTCCACTTCATTGATTTCATTTTCCAACAACACTCGTAGTGATGAGATTTCCAACTCAACGGGCAGTACTGCTTCCATCCCATAGGTCAGGGCGAATGGAGTTTCTCCCGTGGCGGTCCTGACTGATGTTCGGTAGCCCCAAAGAGCCAGGTGCAGCTTCTCGGGCCAATCTCGTCCTCGTATGGTCATTTTTTTGATGATCCTTTCGAGGGTTTTGTTTGCTGCTTCCACTGCGCCGTTAGTTTGCGTCCTGTAGGGAGAGGACTTATGGCGTGTGATTTTGAATTCGGCCAATAGTCTGTCGCATTCTCCTTCGAAGTGAGATCCGTTATCGGATATGACCTCGTTCGGGATGCCGTATCGGCATATGATGTTTTCTTTGAGGAACTATGCAACCTTCTTGGAAGTTAGCACTTTGTAGGACTTGGCTTCAACCCATTTTGTGAAGTAGTCGATGGCTACTAAGACGAACTCGTGGCCGTTGCTGCCGGGCGGAGCGATCTTCCCGATGACGTCGATTCCCCAAGTGGTGAAGGGCTAGGGAGTGGTCATGCAGTAGAGATTATGAGGGGGAAGATGGTTAAGGTTGGAGAAGCGCTGGCACTTGTCGCAGCTTCGGACAAAGTGGATGCAGTCTGCCTCCATGGAGATTCAGTAGTAGTCCATTCAAAGAATGATCTACAACAGGGATCTGGCATTCATGTGGGGAACGCAAGCCCCATTGTGGACTTTGTTCATGAGCTCATTTGCTTTTTTCCTTGCTGATGTAGCGGAGGAGGGGTTCTTGGTAGCGTTTCTTGTATAGTATGTCCCTAAGGATGACAAAGTGAGAGGCAAGGCATTTTAGGGATACGATGCTCTTGGCTTTGATGCCTTCTTTGTATTTGCCTTCCTCGTTTAGGAAAGAGGTTCCCCATTTTTGAGGTATTGGCAGATTTGGTTGTACCATGGCTCGTTGATCGACTCGGGCTCTACCTCAATTTCGCAGCAGTAGGCAGGAATTTCCTTTCTTCCTACTTTGAACGGTTTTACCACCTTCCTCTTGGGTATCTCTACAAGTTAAGCCAAGGTGGCTAGGGCGTCTGCAAACTGATTTCGGTCCCTTGGCAGATAGTGGAAAGTGACCTCTTTGAATTGCGCGATGAGGTCTTCCATGCAGGCATGGTATTTTTGCAAGCCCGGGTCTATCGTTTTCCATTTGTTGGAAACTTGATTGATGATCAAGGCTGAGTCCCCATAGACCTCTAACTCTTGTACATTTCTTTCGAGGGCGGCCTCTAGTCCGGCGGCGCATGCTTCGTATTCGGCGGCATTATTGGTTACCTCGAAGTTTAGCTTTATGGCGATTGGGGTGTGCTCGTTTTTTGGGTCGACCAAGAGCATTCCAATGCCATTTCCTCTTTTGTTGACTTCTCTGTCGAAGAAAAGCTGCCATCGATTCTCGCCTTCAAGTGTGAAGATTCCTTCATCTGGAAATTGTGGTTCGGGACCTTTGGCCTCGTCAGTTGGGAAGTCGGCCAATTGTTTGGCCATTACCCGTCCCTTGATCGACTTCTTGTTTACGTATTTGATGTCAAACTCCGCCAGAAAGAAAGATCATTTGTCTAGTCTCATTGACAGTAATGGTTTGTCGAAGAGGTACTTGACCGGATCCATTTTGGAGACCAGGTGCATTATGTGCGATTGCATGTAGTGTCGCAACTTTCCGACGACCCATACTAGAGCTGCGCAGGTTTTCTCTAGGGATGAGTAGTTGAGCTCGCTGCCTTAGAACTTTCGGCTGACGAAGTAGATGGCATTCTCGATCCTTGACTCTTTCTTTTCTTGGCATAGCATGGCTCCAACTGCGGTGTCGATCACAGTTAGGTATAGCAAGAGTGGCTTCTTCTCGTGGGGAGGACAGAGGATAGGGGGACTCACAAGGTACGCCTTTATCTTTTCGAAGGTGTCTTGGTATTCTTGGTTCCACTCGATATCTGCATTCTTTTTCATTAGTCGAAAGATTGGCTGATGTACTGCAGGCGACCCATGAAGCTTTTCACTTCTGTTTGGGTTTGCAGTGGTCTCATCTCGATTATGGCCTTGATCTTTTGGGGATCAACTTCGATGCCTCTTTCTGTGACCATGTATCCCAAGACTTTGCCTTGGATTACTCCGAATGTGCATTTGGTCAGGGTTCAACCTCATTGAATGCTTTCGAAGGCGATCGAAGAACTTTCTCAGGTCGATGAGGTGTTATCCATCTGATCCCTTTGAGTGGATGATCATGTCGTCGATGTACACTTCGATCTCTTTGTGGATCATGTCGTGGAAGAGTGCAGTCGCTGCCCGTTGGTAGGTAGCCCCAGCGTTCTTTAGTCCGAACGCAATTGCTATGTAGCAGTAGGTTCCGGTTTTTTCTTGGTCTTCTTCGGCCATCTTGATTTTATTGTAGCCGGCGATAACTTCCACGAAGGATTTAACCTCGAAATTGGCCGTAGTGTTGACCAACATGTCTATGTTTGGTAGTGGAAAGTCTTCCTTGGGACTTGCTTTGTTGAGATCTCGAAAGTCCACGCAGCAGCGCACTTTCCCATTGGCCTTGGTGACCGTGACTATGTTGGAAAGCCAAGTCGGGTATTCGATCACCCTTATGAAGCCGACGCAGAGCATCTTTTCGATCTCTTCATTGACTTGTAAAGACCATTTTGTCTTGATTCGGCGTAGCTTCTGCTTGATAGGCTTAGCCTCGGGATTCAGGGGAATCCGATGTTCCACTATGGCTGGATCTAAGCCGGGCATGTCTTGGTAGGACCAAGCAAACACGTCCATGAATTCTTTGAGCAGTGCAGTCAATGCTTCTTGCTCGGTGCTGGTGAAGAAAATTTCGATTTGCGTCTCTTTAGGCTCTTCAGCAGTCCCCAAATTCACTTTGGTTAAAACCTCCTCGGCAGCTTGGGCCCGGTTTTCCTCTCGTTTGACAAGATGCTTAAAGATTTGTTTAATATATTATTCGTTTAATGTGTCTGCATCTTTATCAAGTGAGTCGTTATTAACTGTTTTTGATTTAGTTAATTTGTCATTTGTTAAAGATGCAATGAGGGGATACTTGGAAAGGTCGAAACCTTCATTTAAAGCATAGGGGAATACATTGTTGGCTATGAACTCATAATCTTCCGGCGTAAGGCCATCAGATGACTCGTGAGACTCGAATTCAAAGACCACATACTCGGAATGTGATACGAATCTAGACTCTAGGACGGGAGGGGTTAGACCAAGCTGTTCAATCATTTCCTCCTTGCTGGCTACAGGTCTGAAGAAGGTGGCCTAGTTCTTTAGTGGCATTGTGGATGGGCTTGAGAGGATGCGAGGGTCAAAAGGCTTCGTGCTGCTGCCCCCAATCATGGCTACCACAGAGTTATCAGAAACAAAATCGATTAAGTCTGGTACTTCGATTTCTTCACTTAAAATTTGTTGTAGCGAAGGCACGTTCCAGGCATCGTCTGCGGAGTCTTCTTTTCTTGCCTTGGGCATTGTTAGCTCGAATACTGGCTCGACCCGCTTGTTTGTGGCAGGGGAGATGACAGAATTTTTTTTGGATTACTCTACCAAAGAAGGGGTTTTTCCGAACCAAAATTCATTGTGAATAGTGGTGGTGGTGGGACCCGGTAGGGTTAGTGCATCGAGGAATGCTCTCCTGACGGGGTTTGGCGCGAGGCCTCTGAACTTCTCAAGGTTTCGTTGGAGCTTCTCCCATTTGTCCATTATCTCCGACCAATCTCGTTTGGCGTTGATCAGTTCTGTCCTCTTCTTCATGTCTTCATTCAAATCACCGGTTTTCTTTGTGAAGTACCAGGCCATGTCGAAGCTGTAGGGACGGTGGTCGGAGGTTGCGTACGAGCCTCTTTTGTCAGCAACTGGGCATTTTCCGCGTGCATCTTTTCTTTCCTCCGCAACATCTTTGGGAGTAGGGACGTACCCTAGGCCACGAAGGGTAGTTTGTTCCTTGAACTTGATGATATTATGGGTGCCTTGATGGTGTTTGCCCAAACAGATCCCCGTAATGTAATTCATGAGCTTCATCATCTTCATGGGAGGAGGAATCCGGTCCCAAGTCAGGGGGAGGTCTATGTGGCACACTTGGGCTTTTGGGCTTTCAATCGTGAATCATGTTAACATCATGCCTTCGTCGTCATGCTTGATTTCCAGGACTGGGATGCCATTCGTGTTTGTCCTTCTGTGGTCACACTATCCCCGTAAATGGTGGTGAGATCGCTCCCTTGAATGAACTTCACGCATTGGTGTAAAGTGGATGCCACTCCATTTATTTGGTGCAGCCAAGGTCAGCCCAAGATGGCGGTGAAGGTGATCGGGATGTCGATAACCTGGAAGTCTGTTGGCATCATCTGTTTTCCGAACCACAGATTCAGAGTGGCTACTCCCAACGAGCGAGACATTGAGTCATAAGCTTTGATCGGTCGGCTTGATTCCCAACAAGTCCATCATTTTGGCAGGGAGGACATTCATGGCCGATCATCCATCTACCAAGACCCGAGGGAGGCGACGCTCGTCGAGTTGAACGGTAATGTAGAGAGGCTCATTGTTGTTAGCCCCAAATTTCGGCAGATCGAGCTCAGTGAAGGTAATGATGTTACCGTAGTGAATATTGCCGATCATTTGAACTGCCTCATTCGGGGTTACATTGATTGGAACCATGGTTCGGGCTAGACTTTCTTCTATCTTGAGCTTGTGAGGATAGGAGGAAGTGAGTAGGGACGAAAGGGATATGTTAGCTTGAGTGCGTTTGAGCTGGGTCAAGATCGGGTCTTCAGCCTCTGGGTCAAGCACTTCAGCTTCTTTGGCGTAGGGGCCTTTCTCGGTTCGAGGCTCAGGTATTGTCGGCCTTTTATCTGTCCTCGAAGGATTCACCGGGATCTGGCCGGAACGCGTCAGTACGTTTATTTCTGGCTTTACTTCTCCTTTGCTTGTTTCTCCCAATTCTGTCATGGGAGGGCCCTGGTTAGCGTACGGCCATACATTGCACCTTAGCTCATTCACCGTTATTGCCTTTGTTGGGGATTGGATGGCTGCTTTGATGTCCTCCCAAGATAAAGGTTGGGGTGTCAGGATGCTTGGACCGTTGGTTGTTGTGCGGAGCTCGTCCCAGCTTATCATGGAGAAGAAATGGCCACGATCTAGAGTTGAGTTAGGCTGAGGAGATTTGTTGGAATAAATGACATAGTAGTCAAACTTTCCAGATGGTTCTCCTAGGTTTCAAACTGTGGGATCACCGGCTTCATACCTCTTTTCAGTTTTTGTTGAGAAGAGGATTTTCTCCTTCTTGGGGGACGGTCCTCATTTATCTCATCTTGGAAATCAACATCTAGATAAGGGGGGCAGTCGCAAACATCCCACCAAATGTGATTGACAGTTTGTGGTGGTCTCGGAACCTCAGGGCATTGACTTGGCACGTCCTTCCCTAGCAGGCCTTGTGACTTCATGTCGTAGCTGCGGGGCTCTTATAGAGGCAAAGGATTAGATCCCAGGGTATATTGAGAGACTCTGGGAGCTGAGGGAGCGGGCATGTCCTCTTTTTTCACGGGAGCCCCAGCTGGCTGGGGGGTGGCCAATGTTCCGAAATGACGCATGGCACCTTCGATCCAAGCCTGCTGCTCGCCTTGGCATTTTTCAAGAGCTCTGAAAGCTTGCCAAACCTCTTCCATTGTTTGGAAAAATGACGGACTGCTCTGCCGGCTGAATCGGAAATGCTGTCGGACCTTGCGACTTCGACACTGAAAAGACGGCTCCCTGGAACTCTCAACCACTCTCGGTTCGCTAGAGGGGGTAAAGGGTAAGGTTTAGACTTGGGAAGGCCTTTTTTGGATAAATGGGGGAAAGCTCATGCGACATGTAGTTTTCTTTTTTTTTTTATTGTTTTAATTTACTTAAAACGTGTTTTCTCAGAATCCTAAATGGGTTGGAAAAGATTGCTCTTCTTTTTCGCAACTATTATAGATCCTGGGTCATCAGTGGAAACCATCACTGCGGCTATAAGCCCCTCATTTTGTACCTGTATTTCGACCTCCCAGGATGGACAACCTCGGGCGAGGGTCCTATAGGGGCGGTTTCCATCGAACAAAAGAAAAAACGAACCTAAGGACCGAGCCTGTCATGTTCATTTTAATGCGTCTGCCATGTGAATAGTGAACATAGCCAGTATCTAAGTCAAGATCAGGTCAAGAGTTCGGCATGACCTCTCCTTACCTTGCTTGCGCAAGGGATCTATGGATTTAGGTTTTGGCTAGGTCATATTGTCATGGATGACGTATTAAAGGCTTGATGACATGGTGTCATGTGGGCATGGACGTATATCCGGTACGGATCATTATCTGGGTGTAGCTTTAGAAATCAAGATCAGGTCAAGATTTTAGCATGACCTTTCATTGTCTTGCTTGTGCAAGAGATCTTGATTTCTGGGCTTTGACTCAGATAATGGCCGACATGGGATATGTATCCAGGCTTTATGACACGGACTAGGTCAAAAACCAACCGAGTCTGGACAGAGTGTGACGCAAGAGTGCATGGTTGACACTGGCTAGGATGGGAAGTTTGGAATGATCACGTGCGCGCTCGAAAGGCATAGGAACACCAATCGAAATGCATCTGAGACCATCCCAGGTTTGGGGTTGTAGTGTGCAGTGTTCAGGATAAGAGTGCACGTAGTGTACGGTCACTAAAATTCTTTTTCTGAGTAAAACATAAAGTTTTGCAGAATGTATGTTAAAAGTATGTACACGGATGGATTATGATGCATTTTTTTTTTGTATTTTTTTGAATAAGCAAAAAAAGTAAAGCACATGAACACACACACAACAATTAAAGAAAGGGTAAAATGAAAGTTTGACCCTCATCATTGTTTTAAAAATCTTTTTTTTTTTGTTTAAAAGTTTTTAAAACAAATCGATCCCCAGCAGAGTCATCAACTGAAATTATCCGGATCCGACGCGCGGACAGACATCTCGACGTTGGGTGGCCCGTTTGCTGCGTTTTTCATTTAGGAGTCGCCACGCCATTTTGATTGTGCCCAAAACATTGAAAAAAGGCTTTGTTTTGTTTTGTTTTTGTTGTGTGATGAGATTTTTGAGTTCGGAGGTCAGGTTACGCCTCGGGAAGAGATATTTGAGCTCACCCGAGTCGCCTCGTATACACGAGTCTTTTGATACCCTTCTTTCTTTAAATGTTGTGTGTGTGTGTGTGTGCGATTTTAAAATGCATTTAAAAATGATGTCTACATTGCAAATGATGTATTTAAGCATAAATATTTAAATACGTAAAGTAATTAAATGAGATTTGGAAGGAGATCGTACCAATGTTGGTTTGTGTCTATCTTCCGCGGGGGAGTGTGTTTGGTTTGAGGGTGAATAGGGTTTTTGGGACATCATAGGTCAATTAGGACGGACCGGGATTGACCGTGATCGATTGGAATCGCTTCGGGAGGACTTCAGAGCGCCTCGGGAGGGCTTTGGAGCACCTCGGGAAGGCTCAGGAGGCCTCGGGAAGGACCGAAAGAGGCTGGGATTGCCTCGGGATGGCTCGGGATGGCTCGGGATGGACCGGGATTGCCTAGGGAAGGACCGGGTTTGACCGGAATTGCTTCAGGAGGACTTCGGAACACCTCGGGAGGGCTTTGGAGCACCTCCGGAGGCCTCGGGAAGGACCGGAAGAGGTCGGGACGCCTTAGAAAATTGCCTGAAGGCTGGGGGAAGAGAGGAGATAGTTGAGGTGTGAATGAAATGGGAGGGTAGCCTTCTATTTATAGGCCCCAAAAAACTGCAAAATGGTTCGTACGGACCTTTATGTCATTACCAGTTTTTTGGGTTTCCTAGATTTCAGGGAATATTGTGGAATTTGTGAAGATTTTGTAATTATTTTGGCGTGTTGACATAAGTGTCCATACGGACACTTCTTGCTTTGCAAAGTGGTCCGTACGGACCATTATGTCAATTGGCCATATTTTGTTATTCCTGCAAAGTCCTTGAGTTTCCTTTTATCTCTGAACGGTCCTCCCTTGGTTTGGCAGGTGGTTTTGGACCTTTTGGACGTTACGGGTCTTCGGGATCACGAATGCGTGAGTCCTCGGTGTTTTCCGTATGCTCGAATGGAGAGCGGTCCGGATTGGGGTACTTACACTCGCGTCTCTAGAACTCATGGTGAACACTCGTCCACGACCTCCGTCGTTGTCCTTATCAGTCTTGGCTCCTTGAACATTCCTAGCCTTCTTAGGCTCCAGGCATTTCCACTGCGGATGTCCCACCTTGTCACAATTAAAGCATTTCTGGTCTTTGTACCGACATTCCTCTGTCTTGTGCTTCCCTTCGCACACTTGCCATTTATCGTCTGATCCTCTTCCTTGAGCATCACTTCGATCCCTGTCTCTGTGGTTATCGTAGTTTCTGTTCTGATACTTTTTACTAGCACCCTCTTTTCCACGGTTCTCGTCCATAGCCTTTCTCTTATTACTGGTCCCATCCCGGTTCCAGCTTCCAGTGTACCCCTTGGTTCCACTTGACTCTTTCTCTATCACCTTCTTTTTCTCTTCTCGCTTGCTGCAATAACTGTTCGCCTTTTTCTCCACTACCCTTGCTCTGTTCAGTACTGGTTGCGCTTGCGGCTGCGGCTGAGCCAAGGTTGCTACTACCTGACAAATGCCTGCCACTATCTGGTTCAGCGTTTGTAGGAGGTTCGCTAGGTCTTGATCTGGCTGCTCCTGGTTGTTTCGTCCGTTACTAGCACTGGCGTTGCTTCGGTTATTCCTCGACATCTGGGGACGATAACATAATAATCATCTGTATCATGAAAATGATACACTATCACTCACGCCAACACTATTATTACTCATACTCGCTACTTCTATAGCATTCACCTAAAATAGGTCGTCTCAATAGACTTCCATCATACATCGGTCCATTCAATAGACCCTCGATCGTTTTAATAGACCGATCTCTCATTCACAGGTCATTTCAATAGACCAAAATCACATTCAGAGGTCATTTTAATAGACCTAGATTACTTTTCACATTGGTCGTTTCAATAGACCAATCTTTCTCCGTTCCGGTTACCATAATGGTTTAACACTATGGAACAAAATTCAATCAAAACACAATGCAAAAGTACGGAATAATCTTTATTTCATAAAAACTTTGAATCAAAACAATTCAATCCTCGAGTTCTTGCTACTAGAACTAGAATACTACTAACTACTCTAGAAAGCAAAAGCAGAACACTCTACTTTTCACTCATGGGATCACATTCTTCCTAGGCCTTCCCCTAGGTCTTCCATTTGGTCTTTTCACTATCTTCTTGGATCCCTTTGGTCTTTCTCGGGACCTACGCACAGGTGTTACTACCTCATCCTCATCATCATCAAGAATAATTGGAGAAGCTTCAGTCCCTTCAAAGTCTCCAAAAAGATTCTTAACGGCTACATCCTCAATAATTGGAATTGCAGGAACCGCTGATTCTACTTGATTCCCTCTTCTAGCATTGGTTGCCTTCAGATCCTGCAACTCGTAATAATATCCATAAGCTTCTTCTATAATCTTATCAGTCCAATCTTTTGTCTTGATTAATTTTTTCTTGGTTTGCATCAACTCATGCACTGCCTCTTCTAAGTCTACACTCACATGTGCTGCTCTCACTACAGCCTTAATCCTCAATCTCTGCTCTCTTCTTGTAGCTTCCCTATACTTTCGGATCCTCATAAGTACCTATTGATCTGCACCAATTTTCCTCTAGCTGGTTTAGACTTAATAATCTTGCTCCAGACTTTACTAGTAGCTTCCATTTCCTACAATAAAAGGAACCACTCATCAGCGTCTCGTAAAACCTCAAAATAAAAAAAATAGTAAGTCATAAGCCATAATTGCATATCCCAAAGATAAGTTCTCTAGATTCCCAAGTAAATTCTTAGTTATACTCTTAGAGAAATCTTACCCCAAAATTTTCCATCCCAAAATAAATTTCTAGGTAGACCCAATCATAGTTAAGCACTACTTTCTTCCAATAGCCCTTAACAATCTAAGTTCTCCCATGTGACCTAAAGCCAAGGCTCTGATACCAACTGTAACGACCCCAATTTCCATAAATAATAATAATACCCAAACATAAGTAATATATCATCGAGAGGATATCTCAATCATCAACCCTAACCCTAAAGAAAACAATCCATAATAAATATTATTCAAAAATAACGGCTAGTACAACCCACTAGCTCAACAATGCTTAAAGTTATTAAATGAAACCCTAATTCCTCAATATCCAAGCCGCCATCCATGCGACCAATCCTCTCCTCTTACTCGTTACCTGTGAGGGGAAAGAAATAAAGAAAGGGTGAGCGAACAATGCTCAGTAAGTTCATACGGGATCTCTCCGGGTACTAAGGAAGAGATGACCGAAACGAACGAAACCAATCGAATACTCAACGAAAGGTTAAATATAACTTAAAGTACATTTATGAGTACAATAAAGAAAACACTTATCAAGTAAGCCAATTGTGGCACTATCACAAGAATAATAATGAAGACTGTATACACATAAGTCCGTCAATTCTAAGTACGGTACACCTTTTTAGGGCGTTTCTCAAATAAGAGATCTTACGCCTTTTCAGGGCACTCCCTTATTGAGATAAGAGACCTTATGCCTTTCCAGGGTGCTCCCTTATCAAAATAAGAGACCTTACGCCTTTCCAGGGTGCTCCCTTAATAAGATAAGAGACATTACGCCTTTCCAGGGCGCTCCCTTATTATGATATATCATGATAATCAAACTACTTAATCAAATAGTATATAAATGTCTAAGTCCCTTTTCAATCAGGCTAGACTATTCCTCATAAAGTCCTTTTCAATCGGACTAATTCTTTCTAAGTCCTTTTCAATCAGACAAAGCTAGCTACATCAAGTTCAATTAAATATAACAATTTCCACATATCATGTTCATAGGTACAAGAACACATTAACAAATCCAATTATCATGAATACCCATTGAACAACACATATCAAGGGTAGGAATATTCCAAAAGACGTTCATATCAAAGGAATATTTAGAAACAAAACTACCGGCCACATTGGTAGTAAACACTTTTAATACAATTCATGGAATCCTATCTCAAGGATGAATACTTCAAATACTTAAGAACGTAATCCCTTACCTCGGGTTGCTTGCACTTCTTGCAATACTAATCCTCGCACGAATCTACAATCATGCAAAACAATTCTTAGGTACAAGTAATCTTTATTTACTTCAGTACCAAAACCTCTTTAATTCGTCTTATTAACCTATGAATTAGTCTTCTTTAACTCCTTCTAAGGTTAACTAACCCCCATAAGGTTTACCAAACTACCCTTAGGATTTTCCATATTCAATTCCCATTAATACTCTCTATATTTCACTTTACATACACTGATTACACCTTTTCTAGCACACACAAACACACATTAAACCCTAACACACACACACACATGGTAGACACACACACACACTTACAGCACACACACTAAACCCTAGCACACCCACACACCACACACACATACAACACACACAAAACCCTAATCTCTCCTCAAAACCCTAGCATGGAATATTTAGGTCAAAACCATTCAATTACCATGCCCATGCCCAAAATCATAATCATTAATGATAGGTCTAACAATTCAAATCACAAACACCTTTGATTTCCCCAAACCCTAATCTTACTCTTAAAATTTTAGGGTTTCTTCTAGGGTTTTAAATCTAAAAGCCATAACAACGAAGGATTTGATCTTACCTTGGTTTGATCTTCAACACGAATCGATGGAGTTTTCCTTCCTCTCTTCCAAGTTCGGTCGCCTCTCTCTCTTTCTCCCTCTTGCCGCTGCCTCTCTCTCTCTCTCTACACGGCACTCTCTCTTTTTCTTTCTCTGATTATAAAATTATGGGACTCCTAGGTTTAGAAAAGAGTATTTGGGTTTCCAAACCTAAGCCCAAAAGGTAATCCAAGTCCAAAATAAAAAGGTAATTCAATTTCAATGGGTTTCCAAAACCTAGGCCCAACTTAACCTAGTCCATCTAGGAAAGGTAATACAATTTATTAATTAAATAAAACAATTAATTACTAAAAGAAAAGAATAAGAAATAAATTTTTAGGGTTATTACAAAGGCCACAAGGCTCATGCTTGCAAGTTGCCCAAGAAGGTTCGTGAGGCAAACATGGTGTAAGGCATTGTTAGGGACGTGTCCGAGATGTACCTCGATGCTGTGATTTCCGAGGTGAATTTGGTGGATTCAAACCCAAATCAGTGGTGGATTGACACCGGTGCTACTAGACATGTGTGTTCCAACAAAGACATGTTTAGTACTTTTGCTGCTAAGGATGGCGAGAAGCTATTCATGGGGAATTCGGCCACTTCCGAAATCAAAGGTGAAGGGAAAGTGGTTTTGAAGATGACATCCGGGAAGGAGTTGAATCTCAACAACGTGCTTTATGTTCTCAATATTCGAAAGAACTTGGTGTCCGGATCACTTTTAATTAAACATGGTTTTCGTATTGTGTTTGAGTCCAATGTAGTCACTTTGTCTAAGAGTGGACTGTTTGTAGGAAAAGGCTATGTCAATGATGGCTTGTTCAAGCTAAGTGTAATGGTGGTTAAGCCAAAAGCTAATTAAATGAATATCTCTTCCGTTTACTTGCTTGAGTCATCTAATTTGTGGCATGCTAGACTTGGACATGTTAATTTTGATTCTATACGTCGCTTAACAAATTTAAATTCTATTCCAAAATTTAAAGTTGATTGTAAACAAAAATGTGAAACTTGTGTAGAAGCAAAATTAACAAGAAGATCATTTCATTCAATTGAAAGAAATAGTGAATCACTTGAATTGGTTCACACGGACTTATGTGACTATAAATCAACACAATCACGGGGTGGCAATAAGTACTTTATGACTTTTGTAGATTGTTTCACCCCAAAAATTCACTCAGCATGTTCTACGCCTTGATCATCATCTTGAGGTAACGTCTTAAATTACATCTTGGACTAATGCCTTGAAATTATTTGTTATATACATCCTATTTTTCAGGAACGAAGTTATGGATAAATAATCCACCCTCATGACCATTCAAGACTCAGTCAAATGACGCCATAACAACCATATCATCAACCAAAGAAGTAGTGGTTGCCCTTCATTAACAAGAAGCGAGATTCTAGGCGAAATGGAGGGGAAACATTTATGTTGTTTCGGTTATATCATTTGTATATATATCACCTCTAGACACGCACCTGTATACACGTTACACTCTCTACTTTGCGCTCATACTGCACTCTGTATTCGAAAGCTACTAAGCTCAATAATACATTTTTGGTTAAGGTAGACTTTTCCTAAAGCCTCCCGAGGTTTTTTTCGGCGAACGATTGTTCAAAGGTTTTCCTCGTTACATCCTCGTGTTCACCTTGATTTGTGAATTATATTCCATTTGTGCCCGTAATTCATCGAAGACAAATTTACTTGTTGAAATTTGTCCAAAACATAGATGATGGCACAAAGTATTGCTATATGTATCTTCTAAAAGGTAAAGATGAAGCTATAGAGAATTTAACTCTCTATATAAACGAAGTTGAGAATCAATTAAACCGGAAAATTAAGGTGCTAAGAAGTGATAAAGGTGGTGAATATGAATCTCCATTTGAAGCAATATGTGCCCAAAATGGAATTATACACTCAACCTCGACACCTTATACACCCCAACAAAACAGTGTTGCCGAAAGGAAAAATCGGACATTAAAAGAAATGATGAATGCCATGTTATTGAGTTTGGGATTTGCCGGATAACATGTGGGGGAAGCCGTGTTGTCGGCTAACTACGTGTTAAATAGAATACCCCAAAAGAAACAAGACAAAACTCCTTATGAACTATGGCATGGAAGATTGCCAAGTTACAAACACTTGAGAGTGTGGGGGTGTCTTGCAAAGGTAGACATAGCTCCACCTAAAATGGTGAAGATTGGACCTAAAAAGGTTACAGACAAAAGGAAGGCCTAGACTATTTTGACACGTATTCTCCCGTCATGAGAATAACGTCAATAAGAATTTTACTTGCAATATTCGCGTTGAGGAATCTTGAAATGCATCAATTGGATGTAAAAACAACTTCTCTAAATGAAGATTTAGAAGAGGAAATTTACATGGAACAACCCGAGGGGTTTGTTGCGCATGGACAAGAAAATAAGGTGTGCAAATTAGTAAAGTCATTATATGGCTTGAAACAAGCACCAAAATAATGGCATCAAAAGTTTGATAATGCCATGATGCAAAGTGGATTTAAAATAAATGAGTGTGACAAATGTGTCTATACTAAAACCACGAAAAATGGCTGTCATTTTGTGTCTTTATGTAGACGACATGCTTATCATAGAGAGTTATAATAAGATGATTAAATCCACGAAAGACATGTTGAATTCAAAATTTGACATGAAAGATATGGGCATTGCGGACGTAATCCTTGGAGTTAAAATTTCTAGAATATCCAACGGACTTGTACTAAGTCAATCTCATTATGTGGATAAAATTCTTGAGAAATTTAGCAAGAATGACAATGGAATAGCGAGTACTCCAATTGACCCAAATCATCATCTTTCAAAGAATAGAGACGAACTGGTGTCTCAATTAGAGTATTCTAGAATTATTGGAAATCTAATGTATTTGATGAGTTGTACTAGGCCGGATATTGCTTATGCCGTTAGCAAATTAAGCCGGTACACAAGTAATCCTGGAACAAATCCTTGGAAGGGTATAGTAAGAGTACTAAAGTACTTAAGATATACTCGTGATTTTGGATTACATTACAGTAGACATCCAGCGGTGATAGAAGGATATAGTGATGCTAATTGGATATCAAATATTGTTGGGTTTTGGGGTTACAAACGCAGCGGAAGATTTAACATATAGCACAAAACCCTAGCCATGAATGTCGTCTAACATGAATAGATTAAAACTATGAAATAGATTTACATACCTTAACAGCGATTTTGTTGTTCGAAAACGAATCTTAGATTCAAACTTTGAATCGTTGACGAACCTTTGATCTTCTCCTTGTTTTTTCTTGCGATGAATTTATCTTCAAGCTTTAGGGGAATAACGAAATCACCCTCTATCGGTAATCCACATGCGAACGAACCAAGATCTTGTATCTTGTAGGATTGCTAGAAGATCTCGATTGTTGAATCGTTATTCAACAATCAATGGCTATTTATGAAATTGGTTTGGGGTATTTTTGATCTTTGATTCTCAATCAAAATCAATGTTTTAGTATTTCCAAAACCCTAAAAATGTCTATTATGGCTGAGGCAAAAGGGTTCTATTTATACATTATAAATATTCCTAACCCTTAAGGATAAGAAGCCCCTTTCCTAGCCAAAATCGGAGTCTGGCGGACCTTGTCCCGCGAGGAACATAGCGCATCTGGCGAGATACAAGTAATCTGTCACTTGGGAGCGGTCGTTTGCCTTGCTTGGGAGCGGACGCCCCCTTTGTCCAGAAGCATTGTCTCGCGTGTGACATGGCGTGTCTCGCGCGATACAACCCTTGTTTCCAGCATCCTGAAGTTTCTGCCTTCGAGGCGCCCGCCCCGCCTTCCGCGAGGCACCTGCCTTAGCCAAAATTCCATTTTTCGGCCATTTTACAATTCGTTCTTTGTGTGTAACCCTTTAGGAATTATATCTTATGTTGGTAGTGAGTTGAAATATCAACCTCACAAGACATAAGTGATCTCTAGCATGTCATTATGTCCATCCAATTAAATATAACATCAAAGCTTGATTCCTTGATAGATCAATGTCACAATCCCTTTGTCCACGATGTCATATTGAACATAAGTCATGGTCCACATCAACTTATATTGTTCAATGATTTCTTGATTCCGAATATGTTGATAATCCAAGTGCATTTGATCTCTATCAAATCTCTTGAGTGTGGCCACACATTTCATCAACACTATTCATCGAGGGGCCCAAGCAAACATCTCTCTCAACGAGAGGGAAAAATCCCATCTTGACTTATCATTCTTCCCTACAAGAATACAATCATGCCAACATAACCCTTATTGCTATCCTATTAAAGATAATGTTATACTACATCAAACATAACGTTCATCATGTGGAAGACGATGATAATCTCAGGTACAAAGGATTCTAATGACACGACTATCATGAGATCTAATCATGACATATATGACCATAGACCATGTCATAAATCTCATAGGTAGGTCATGTCCAGTACTTTGTTTTCTAACAAGTGTCCATAAGTGTAATGTGCATCCCATGCATATAATCATCTCTATGATTATCCATTACCAACTTATACTAGTTATTCACAATAACTAGGGACGCAGGTTATTATAATAAACATGCAAAAACATATAATAAACCAAATAAATATTCTCTATAATAAACGGTAAAGATGATTATATAACGGTATTAAGTTATAAGTCAAACATAACTAAACACCTAGGGAATTACACCAACAATCTCCCACTTGCACTAGGCTCCATCTATATGTATCGTATACCCATGGACCTAACATGACCATCATGCTTTGCTTGTGTGAGGGGCTTTGTAAGCGGGTCCCCTATGTTATGTTATCATCGGTTGATACTTTGCATATCATAACATCTCCTCTTTCTATGAATTCTCGAATGAGGTGAAAACGTCTAAGAATGTGTTTGGGTCGCTGATGTGACCTTGGTTCCTTTGCTTGCGCAATGGCACCATTATTGTCACAATAAAGTTCCACCTGGTTAGTGATATTTGGAACGACTTCCAAATTACTAATGAACTTCTTGATCCAAACTGCCTCTTTAGCTGCATCGAATGCCGCTATATATTCGGCCTCATTTGTAGAATCTACTATAGTACTCTACTTGGAACTCTTCCAACAAATCGCACCTCCGTTAAGCATAAACACAAATTCCGACTGCGATCGAAAATCATCTTTGTCAGTTTGGAAGCTTGCATCTGTGTAACCCTTTACAACTAGATCATCTTCCATTCCTCCAAAGACCAAGAACGCATCCTTCGTCCTTCTTAAGTACTTAAGAATCGTCTTAACTGCCATCCAATGGTTCTCACCAGGATCAGATTGGCATCAACTCGTCATGCTTAGAGCATACGAGACGTCGGGTTTGGTACAAATCATGGCATACATGATAGATCCAATAGCCGAAGCATACGAAATCTCATTCATTCTCTTTCGCTCACCAGTTGTCTTAGGACACTGAGTCTTGCTAAGAGTAACATCATGACCCATTGGCAAGTGATCTTTCTTAGAATTTTCCATCTTCAATCTTCTAAGAACTTTGTCAATGTAAGTACTTTGACTCAAACCAATCATCCTTTTAGATCTATCTCTATAGATCTTGATGCCAAGGATGTACGCGGCTTCACCCATATCTTTCATTGAGAAACATTTTCCTAACCAAGACTTGACAGTCTGAAGTGCAGGAATGTCATTTCCAATGAGTAAGAAATCATCGACATACAATATCAGAAATATTACTGTGCTCCCACTGAATTTCATGTAAACACAAGGTTCATCTTCGTTCTTGATGAAGCCAAACTATTTGATCGATTCATCAAAACAAAGATTCCAACTCCTGGAAGCTTGCTTCAGCCCATATATGGATCTTTGCAACTTGCATACTTTATTAGAATTTCTTGGATCGACAAACCTTCGGGTTGTGTCGTATACACATCCTCAAGTAACTTCCCATTTAGGAAAGTTGTTTTGACATCCATTTGCCATATCTCGTAGTCACAATACGCGGCTATGACAATTAAAATTCTAATAGACTTCAGCATTGCAACAGGCAAAAAGGTTTCGTCATGGTCTACACCATGAATCTGCCTATATCCCTTTGCTAAAAGCCTAGCTTTATAAGTATGCACCTTCCCATCTATGTCGGTCTTCTTCTTGAAGACCCACTTGCACCCTATGGTTTTAACACCTTCGGGTGGCTTAATCAAGTTCCAAACTTGATTATCAGACATGGATTGTAATTCTGATTCCATGGCTTCTAGCCATTTATCCGAATCAGGAGTGGACATCTCCTCTTGATAGGAAGTAGGTTTGTCATTCTCAATGACTTCCACTTCATTACTTTCCAAAATGAGAAATCCATATCTCTCGGGTTCGAATCGTAACCTATCCGATCTATGATGGACTTGTGCATCTTGAACCGGTTCCACAACTCCTTGTGAACTTGGTTCCGTCTCTACTATTGGTTTCATGTTATTTTTGGGTTCTTGAATTTCTTCAAGATCAATTTTACTCCTGCTAGATGATTTATTGAAAACTGTTTCTCAAGAAAAGTACCATATTGAGCAACAAACACTTTGTTCTCATTGTGGTTGTAAAAGTAATATCCTTTGGTTTCCTTAGGATAACCAATGAAAATAACTTTGTCAGATTTAGGTTCTAAGTTATCAGAGACAAGTCTCTTCACATAAGCTTCGCAATCCCAAATCTTCATGAAAGACAAACTAGGTTTTCTTCCATGCCACATCTCATGTGGGGTCTTAGGAGATGATTTAGTAGGAACTCTGTTCAGTGTGAACGCAGCAGTCTCTAATGCATGTCCCCAAAAGGAAACAGGAAGGTCAACTTGACTCATCATCAAACGAACCATGTCTAACAAGGTTCTATTCTTCTTCTCGGACACACCATTCCATTGTGGTGTTCCGGGTGGAGTCAACTCTAAAATAATTCCACAGTTTTTGTGATGATTGTCAGACTCTTGGCTTAAATATTCACCACCACGATCGGATCGAAGTGCTTTAATAGTTTTGTCAAGTTGATTTTGTACTTCATTTTGAAATGTTCTAAACATCTCAAATGATTCACTTTTGGACTTCATAAGATAGACATAGCCATATCTAGATAAGTCATCAGTGAATGTAACGAAATATCAAAATTCTCCCCTAGCAATGCTACTCATTGGTCCACACACATCGATATGTATTAGGGTCAATAAGTCACTAGCCCTATCACTACTCTTAGTGTAGGGTGGTTTGATCATTTTTTCCAATAAACAAAATTCGCATACCTCATATGATTCATAATCATGTGAGTCTAAATGTCTATCTTTATGGAGTTTAGATATACGTTTCTCATTTATATGACCAAGTCGGCAATGCCACATGAACGTGTTGTTCACATCATTCGATTTAGATTTCTTGTTTACATGATAAATATCTTCAACATTATTTTGTTTCTCAGCATCAAGAACATAAAGGCCATTAAATAAATTTGCAATACAATAGAGCATATCATTTAAATAAATAGAAAACTTCTTATTCTCAATAAGAAAACTAAATCCTTCATTATCCAAATAAGAAACAGAAATAATATTCCTACTCAAATTTGGAACGTAATAACAATTGTTCAAAACAAGTACTAGTCCACTAGGTAAAGTTACATCATATGTTCCTACGACTAATGCAGCAACTATTGCTCCATTCCCCACAAGTAGGTCCACTTCACCTTTTTTGAGTAGCTTCCTATTCTTTAGTTCCTGCACATTTAAACAAATGTGAGATCCACATTCGGTATCTAATACCCATGAACTAGAAATAGAAAGGAAAATATCTATCACATAGATACCTAAATCAGTAGCAATCGCATTGCCCTTTTTCGCTTTTAGGCCTTCCTTATAAGCCTTGCAATTACGCTTTCAATGACCAACTTCTTGGCAATGATAGCAAATTGCATTCTTTTGAGACACTTTGGATTTAGTCACTTCGGCATTGGCAACCTTTGCCTTAGGTGCAGCAACAATTGCTTTACCTTTGCCTTCCTTTTTGAACCCTTTTCCTTTGCTAACCATTAACACATTTGTCGTACTAGGCTTCTTGATATTCTTCTCTGCAGTCTTAAGCATCACATGCAATTCTGATAGATTCTTATCCATGCCACTTATGTGATAGTGCATAATGAAATGACCATAACTTTCAGGCAATGAATTCAATATCATATCCGTAGCGAGTTCCAAACTCATAGGATTTCCAAGCCTTTCTAGACGCTCAATATGTCCTTTCATCTTAAGGACATGAGCACCAACCGACTGCCACTCTTGCATCTTGCATGCATTCAGGGCTTTCACCACATCATACTTTTCTTGCCTAGCTTGCACTTGAAACATTTCCTTTAAGCACTAAGCTAGATCAAAACCAGGTTTCATGTGCTCAAGGTCCTTCTGAAGAGCCTTATACATGGTGGCAAGCATAAGGCAAGCAACATCATTAGAATCATCAACATGTTTCTTATGTGCATCCTTCATTGCCCTTACAGCATTGGCAGCGAGTTGAGGTGGAATGGGTTCGTCAAGAACGTACAGTTTCTTCTCTTGCCTAAGAACAATTCTTAGGCTTCTGATCCAATCAGAATAGTTTGTACCGTTCTCTTCGAGCTTGTCCTTCTCAAGGGCGGATCGCAGTGACAAGGGTTGATTACTGTGAGTTGCCATTACTACAATAAGATATACAAACAATAAAACATATAAGTATCAACGCATTTACCATCTAAGAGCAAATAATGCATTTCATAAATACTCCCACTAAATTATACACTTTCAAATACAAGCATGTATCATATAATCATAATGGGCTAAGATCCATATTTCACTTGGTTTTGGTTTAACTGAGTCAATGCCCGAAATCAAGCTATTTCGGTAGATAACATCAATCATATCATATATGACTCTTAGATCTTTTATGAGATTCAAGACATCATATGTCAACACATGTTTCAATCTCATCTATGCCTTGGGTCAAATATCATTTGAAAGCACCAATTAAGTTAAATCTCTTTCAAACGTATGAGACACGGAATGCACCTAACTGAGTCAAAACTACATCAACCATTATCTCATCTTGATCACAAATTAAGATATAATGATGCACCCAACTGAGTCGAAACTACATCAAAATACCCTAAAATTTCACAAGTGTTCTAATCAAGGAGTGGCAGGAAACTTAAACATTCAAGAAGGTTTTACACATAGTAACAAACATCGCATGATTGTATATGAAACTTATGTGTACATAATTATGAACATAGGACTTCACAAAATATCCCAAACAAACAATTTGTTTCAAATCTAAGAATTTATTAATTTAATTAATCAAATTAAACAGATCAATAACCCATGTAGAAGATTAATCATATCAATCAACTATTAATCATAATCATGTTATATAGCATATAATTGTTTTCTCAAAATAACACAAATAAACTCATAGATCTATTTCATTCAGCATGTTAAGCATATAATCAAATTACATCTAGCATGCCAATTTAAACCTAAGCATGATAAAATGCGGCTCTGATACCACTGTTGGGTTTTGGGGTTACAAACGCAGCGGAAGATTTAACATATAACACAAAATCCTAGCCATGAATCCATCTAACATGAATAGATTAAAACTATGAAATAGATTTACATACCTTAACAGCGATTTTGTTGTCCGAAAACGAATCTTAGATTCAAACTTTGAATCGTTGACGAACCTTTGATCTTCTCCTTGTTTTTCCTTGCGTGAATTTATCTTCAAGCTTTAGGTGATAACGGAATCACCCTCTATCGGTAATCCACACGCGAACGAACCAAGATCATATATCTTGTAGGATTGCTAGATGATCCCGATTGTTGAATCGTTATTCAACAATCAATGGCTGTTTATGGAATTGGTTTGGGGTGTTTTTGATCTTTGATTCTCAATCAAAATCAATGTTTTAGTGTTTCCAAAACCCTAAAAATGTCTGTTATGTCTGAGGCAAAAGGGTTCTATTTATACATTATAAATATCCCTAACCCTTAGGGATAAGAATCCCCTTTCCTAGCCAAAATCGAAGTCTGGCGGACCTTGTCCCGCGCGGAACATAGCGTATCTCGCTCGATACAAGTAATCTATCACTTGGGAGTGGTCGCTTGCCTTGCTTGGGAGCGGACGCCCCCTTTGTCCAGAAGCATTGTCTCGCGCGGGACATGGCGTGTCTCGCGCGATACAACCCTCGTTTCCAGCATCCTGAAGTTTTTGCCTTCGAGGCGCCCGCCTTACCCAAAATTTCATTTTCCGGCCATTTTACAATTCGTTCTTTATGTGTGACCCTTTAGGAATTATATTTTATGTTGGTAGTGAGTTGAAACATCAACCTCACAAGACATAAGTGATCTCTAGCAAGTCATTATGTCCACCCAATTAAATATAACATCAAAGCTTGATTCCTTGATAGATCAATGTCACAATCCCTTTGTCCACGATGTCATATTGAACATAACTCATGGTCCACGTCAACTTATATTGTTCAATACTTTCTCGATTCCGAATATGTTGATAATCCAAATGCATTTGATCTCTATCAAATCTCTTGAGTGTGGCCACACATTTCATCAACACTATTCATCGAGGGGCCCAAGCAAACATCTCTCTCAACGAGAGGGTCAAATCCCATCTTGAATTATCATTCTTCCCTACAAGAATCCAATCATGCCAATATAGCCCTTATTGCTATCCTATTAAAGATAGTGTTAGACTACATCAAGCACAACGTTCATCATGTGGATGAGGATGATAATCTCAGGTACAAAGGATTCTAATGGCACGACTATCATGAGATTTAATCATGACATATATGACCATAGAACATGTCATAAATCTCATAGGTAGGTCATGTCCAGTACTTTGTTCTCTAACAAGTACCCATAAGTGTAATGTGCATCCCATGCATATAATCATCTCTATGATTATTCATTACCAACTTATACTAGATATTCACAATAACTAGGGACGCAGGTTATTATAATAAACATGCAAAAACATATAATAAACCAAATAAATATTCTCTATTATAAACGGTAAAGATGATTACATAACGGTATTAAGTTATAAGTCAAACATAACTAAACGCCTAGGGCATTACACCAACAATAATTGGATATCAGATATCAAAGACTCAAGGTCTGCAAGTGGTATTTATTCACATTAGCAGGTGCATCTATATCATGGAAATCTTCTAAGTAAACTGCTATAGCCAGATCAACCATGGAATCTGAGTTTATAGCATTAGATAAATGTGGAGAAGAAGCCGAATGGCTACGCCAATTTCTAGAAGATATTCCAAGATGGGAAAAGCTCATGCCAGCAATTTATATACATTGCGATTGCCAATCTGCGATTGTTAGAGCACAAAGTCATATATATAATGGTAAGTATATATGTATACGTCGAAGACATAATATCATTAAACAACTAATTGCAACTGGCACCATATCTATTGACTATATAAGGTTAAAAGATAATTTGGCGGATCCGCTAACCAAAGGGTTAAATAAAGAGATAGTTGCAAAGTTGACATTGGGAATGGGATTAAAGCCTCTTGAGAAGTTAACCACAGCGGAAAATCTAACCTAGTTGACTGGAGATCCCAAGATCTAGGTTCAAAGGGACAACCTAACTGTTAAAAGACTTATAGCATCACTGTCGGGATCAACCCCATACCCATTCCTTAAAGTGACATCCCGAGATGAATAAGGTTAAGCCTATGGATTTTAATGATTCTTTTGTGAAGTAAAATGGGTTACTTAAAAGAATCACCTATGTGAGAAAGAAGTAGAGGCCGCTTCGAGGAGAATTGTGTGAGGCTCAATTCTTAGACATTCTCACGAAACCAGGCATTGTGTTCCAGGGCCATTAATGGACACAACTATGAGAGCTGAATTGTGTTAGGGAGATACATGTGTATCGGCTACACAAAAAGCTAGCAGTTCAAGGACATCATGTCTACTGATTAGCGAGTAGAGTAAATATATTTTACAAGTGAAGGTTCAAAGGGCAGACCCTACCTATCCTATGCAGGTTTTTGACTGCCGGATTTATCACCTATCCTCATGAATTTTCTTCATGTGGGGGATTGTTGGAAAATAGTGTGTTTGAAGGAAATTATGGGTTATTTCCTAAATGGTAATTTTGTCAAATTACTAAATTATTTATGAGTTTGTGTTCTACTCCATGAGAACAAGAAATCAAGTATTTATTTGTCCAAAATGGTTGTTGGATGGATGAGATATGAATGCTCAAAGTAAGTGGGTTGGAAAGGGAAAAATGGAGTTATCCCACATTGTAGCGTTGTGAGAAGAATTTTATCTTTTTGAGTCGCCACCTATATTATTCGCTTGGAAACATAGGAAAACCATTTTGAAAGAGATTTGGGTTCGGGGCTTAGGTTATGGAATGGGTAGGTCAAGGAGCATCCATTCCACCCAATCCGGAGATCGGTCTTGCTAAAGAAAAGAGAGGTTTTCAATCTTTACAATATATAGAATTAAAGAAAACAAGTAAACCCTGATCAATTTCTTGATTAGGAATGTCGGATTGTATGCTTCGAGATTGCCTCCATTGACTGAAGGGACTCTAGGCTAATCTTTTTGATGGGATTATACTACTCTAAAATCAATAGAGGGGTTGAGAAGAGAAACGAAAGTTAAAGGATGATTACCTTTTTGTGAAGGGATTCGGACAGAGTTTCGACTCAAGTTTAGAGTTGAAACTTGATACGGACAGAGCTTCGCCTCGATCCTTGATTTGGATCTTGATGCGGACGGAGCTTCGCCTTGGTCCTTTGATTCGGGCTTCGATGTTTGTTAATCAACAAGGTTGATGAACAAACTTTGGGAGTTGTTTGTGAGTAATTTGAAGGAGTCTTTCGTGGAAAGAAACCAACAAAATGTGTGTGTTGTGTGTTTTCTTGATCAAGGATCAGACTTGTCGACCTCTGAAACACTGAAAGTCATCCAGTATTTATAGGAGGTTGGACAGGTGAAGGTGGAGAGGTAAAATTCCCTAGGAAGGTTCCAGAACTCAGTTGTGATTGGATACCCGAATTGATAAGATTTTATCCGGAAAGAGAGTTTGAAACGGAGAAGGGGAGTGATTCTGCACGTCCTGTCGAGGGGATATCTCGCGCGAGACACGCTATTCCGTGCGAGATAACTAGTCATTTGACTATTTTGTCCTCTTCAGTTTATTCCGTTAGTCAGTTAGGTCCAAAACTAACGAGGTTAGTTAGAAACTTAACGAAATATGACGAAACTGATATACTTTCATCAAAATATAAAAGAGAGATGAAGAGTAGTGTAATCATGTAATTATGAGTTCGTAATGGGGTGTCTACAGAGCCCCTCGGCGATGTGTCTTATGAAAGAAGAAGTGTTGTCGATAGAAAAGACATCATTCTGAACACTGGGATGGTCATGCCGCACGGCTGCCTACGTATCTCTATCGGAGAATCAGACCAAAACGTATTTCGACTCCAAAACACGAAAAGGTTGCTTTAGGTATTTTGAAAATCATTTTTTTGAAAATCGAGGAGATTTTATTTTTGAAAAGGCAAATCCATACTGAGGAATCAAATCATGACCCAATTCTGAATATACCTGTTTGTCTGAAGATTCGCCTGTCTAGGCTCCGAACCTGCGGGAAATATGTTAGAAAACAAAGATTTACCTGTCCGGTCCTTTGCATTCTGTTGGGTTTTCTTTTGAGACTGAAGTGAGGTGACGATCCTGGAGATTCGGGACCGAGCTTTTATTGAGGTGACGATCCTGGCGATTCAAGACCGAGCTTTTTGTTGAGTAGTACTCGACATACTACTTGTAGATGCTTGACACACCTACTTGGTGACGATCCTGGCGATTCAAGACTGAGCTTTTGTTGAGGTGATGATCCTGGCGATTCGGGACCGAGCTTTTGTTGAGGTGAGTACTCGACATACTACCTATAGATGCTTGACACACCTAATTGTTGACGATCCACCTGTCTGGGCGTTGAATCGGGCTCTTGGTAAGGTAAGTATTTGACATACTGACCCTAGATGCTTGACGCATCTTAGATGTTTGACACACCTAATTGTTGACGATCCACCTGTCTGGGCGTTGAATCGGGCTTTTTGTTGGAATATGCTTGACGCATGGCACTTGACGTGATGGATGCTTGACGCGATGGTTGCTTGACGCAATGGTTGCTTGACGCAATGGTTGCTTGACGCAATGGTTGCTTGACGCGATGGTTGCTTGACGCAATGGTTGCTTGACGCAATGGATGCTTGACGCTTGAAGAGATGCTCGACGCACTTAATTGGATGCATTGCTATATGGAAAGGTAGATGGTAGGCGAAATCCAAACACTCAACATGTTTGATCTAAAAGTAAGCACTTGACGTGCTTTAATTCCTGCAAGAGGGTTAGTGAAAGCATTTGCATAACGACATATATTCACTTAAGCATTTGTTTGTTCAAGACGATCAATGTGCACTCGACTCCAAGAATCAGCGGGGAGAATGAGTTCTATTATGTGAGATTGAAAATTGTTTGTGTGATTTAGATTTTGGTTCTAGAAGACCAACTCGTGAGGTCCATCTAAAGATCGAATGAGACAATCATCTAATAGGATTCCGTTGAGATAACCCAAGTTCAACACTAAGGTTCAGGATACTTTAGAATTCTTTGTTTTCGCAGGACTTTTTCATCGTCAAGCCCCTAAGTTTCTCGTGTGATGATCATTGACTGAACAAGTTCTAAACCACTTCAATGGCTTTTGCTATGTAGAACTTATGCTGCCTACTCCAAAGCACTTTCCAAGGCTTCTCTCGACACCTAAGCCCCAAGACTTCTTGTATGATGTAGATGACTTCGTGAACAGTGCTTGTGAGGTCAGCGTAAATTGAAGAAGGATCCCCTCCTTTTTCCCTTTGAATTTTTTTTTAGTGACGCACCCTGGTTTTTGCCTAGACCGCCCTTTCGGGTTTTCAATCTAGCGGGAATCTCTTTTGCGTCTTTTGCTTTTTGTGCTCTAACTTTTGCCTAGGCCGCTCTTTACGAGTTTTCAACCTAGCGAGCATTTTTTTTTGAAAAGTATGTTTACTCGAAGAGAACTCAGTTGGAAGAATCTCATTGAGGAAAAAGATGAGATCTTAAGTTTAGTTTGAGGAGAGATGGACTCTATTTATTTTTATTTTTTTTGGAAGGTGATCCAAGCATTGACTCTTTTTGGGGGAGTATATTCTCTAATGATTAGAGTGAGAAGCAAAGATGAAAGCTCCTAATGCAGATTTGATTATTTTGAAGAGAAGAGATTGACTGGGGAGGAAAGGTTAGGAAGCCCCAGTTTTGATGCTTGAATTTCAAGAGTGTGTATGAGAATGGCTAAGAGGAAGCCCCTAGACTCAACAAAGAACGTTACATGGCTCAAAGGTCTAGAAAAGTTGTTCTACTTTTAATGGACCTTGCATCATCTAGAAATTTCTTAACGAGTTTGAAAAGAAAGCCAATCATTAGTATGAATTAAGGCTAAACATTTCTCTTTATGGATTGATGTTGAAAGTCTTCTTCATTTGTGTTGCCATTCAGGCTTTATTGTAAGAGGATATTGAGGAATCCTCTTTTCTTCGCTGGTATCACTTGACTATTCTTCTTTGTGGGAGAGTCCTTCTTGCCTTTGTTGAAATTCCATCCTTGTCGTGGGGCAATGAAGGCTTGAGAGATTTTTCTTTTTTTTTTCATTTTTTTTTTGATGCTCTATTTTTGCCTAGGACGATTTGAGGAGTTTCGACCTAGCGAGCTTTTTATTTTTGTACTCTCAAAGCCTTGAATTGAGTAGCCCCACTCTTCTTGGGATGAATGTTGATAGCAAATACTTTGGCTTCCTTCGTTTGTTGATCTTCGACTTTCAGCAGGAGTAATGTTTAGCCTTAAGCCTTCTAATGATAGTTTTCATTTCAAACTTGTTTAGAAGTTTCTATTTTTCGTGATGATTTAAGGAATGAGGGTCCACTATTCAACATAGATCAAATGATATTCATAAAGAAAACAACTTTTGGGAAAGTGTTTAGGATAAAGAGATAACTTTTATTGATAAGGAAATTCGAAATGTACTCGATAGTTCACTTGACACAAACTAGAGAGGATAGAGATGGACTAGAATGAGAGAACGACTCTTCGAGAACATACTAGGAAGTTTACCTAATCTATATTTTTTTTCTTTTTTTTTTCAAAGGAAAAAGGGAGAGGACAATCGGAGCCCCAAGGCGGTGATGCTTCAGTTGATCTTGCCGGCTTCATACAAGTCTTGGATGGCATCCCTCAAATTGTAGCAATTGTTGGTGTCATGACCACTAAACTGATGGTAATCGCAAAATTTGTCGTGGTCCCAATCTTCTCTCATTTTCTTAGGATGATAGTCTTCCATTGGCTTCAGTTTTCCTTGGCCTACTAGATCATCGAACATTTCCTTAAGAGTAGCCCCATCAAAATCATGATAGGTACGACCGGTGCTCCCCTTTGTTGGACAATTCTCCTTTTCTGAATTCTTTCTAAGACGGATCAATTCATCAATTCTAAGGCCCAATTTATGGAGTTCAAGGAAACTAGGGAAGTAATTGCCGGCAAGCTTCTCTTGGTACTCTTCACGGAGACATTGAAGTAGGATATGAGTTTGTTCTTCTAGGCTTGGCCTATCAACGATTTCAATCAGTTTGGTCCTCCATCTTTTGACGAAGTCTGCGAATGATTCCTTCGGGAGTTGCTTGGTTTGCTCAAGGTCTCTCCTAGTAGTGCGGTAGGTAGTGTTGTCATCAAATTGTTCTTGGAAGGCACGACTGGCGAGTGGCCAATCAAGCCTTGTGGAGAGTGGAAGAGTCATGTACCAATCTCTAGCGGCACCATCGAGGGTTTGAGGGAAGCATTGAGCTAGCAAGTTGTCATCGACACCCATAGGTAGCATGGCCCAAGAGTAGGTTTCCAGATGGATTTTTGGACAAGTAGTGCCATTGAATTTTGCAATGTCGGGTGTCTTGTACTTTCTAGGAAGCTTCGACATGGATTGGCGAAGGGAGTCATAGTCAATAGAGAGCGAGGCTCCCTTACTCACATCGAGGGATGCAAGTTTCTTTTCTAGCATTGCCATGGTAAGGGGTTCGTTCTTGCTTTCCCTCTTTCTTTCTTTCTTGGAAGCATAACTCTCATTGTCGGAGGAGGAAGATGATGAGCTAGACTCATACACCTTTTTCTTGTGCTTGCGGTGGTTTTTAGCCTTCTTAGTGTATGATACTTCATCATCGGAAGAGGTCTCATTCTCTTTCTTCTTTGAGCTTAATTCGGCCAATTGTAGTTTCATGGCTTGGAGTTCGTCAACCATGGCTTTCATTTCCCCAACTTGGATTCTTCTTTCAAGTTCTAATCGGGCCTCCATTTCATCGGCTTGGGCTTGTAGCATTTCTTCATATCGAATCCTTTGATCCTCAATTTCCTTCTTGAGTGCTTCAGAATTCATCGTGTCGGAAGGAAATTGAATTGCTACCGTTGGAGAGGTAAGGGAGCTTGACGACCTTAGAGATGAACTAGAGATATCCCAACGAAACGTCTTTTAGAATATTAGCCCCAAACGATCCTAGATGGAGAAAAGGATGATGGTTAAAATTACCTCACGAGCGATTTTTTTGAAGTTTTATTTTTATTAGAGACGGAGTTTTGACTCAAGGAGGGAGCGCACATCGATCATCAATTACAAACACAGATTCTGCAAATAAGATCTCGCGCGAGACGAGGTAATCTCGCACGAGATAACCATTCGGAAAGATGGATTTTTCCTCATTTTATTTCCTAGATTCATGGTCGGACGGGCAAAGATCCGTTTTCTATCTAGCATCCTAGGTAAATCTTGCAGGCATACGTAATTCGAATCAAACCTAGGGACTCGGTAATTGATCATTCTTTGTAAAATAAAGCCATGTAAAACTGATCAGAAAGATTTTTTTTTCTTTAAAGGGACTTCCGAAAGGGTCATTCCGAAGGGACATTTCCGAAGGGACTTTTCCGAATCCTTTCTCGATAGTCAATTTTACATTAGCTTTATTTTGGTCAAAGACAAGAAGAATTACCGAGTCAAAACCGACCGGTCCACCTGAGTGATCCTAGAAAGACAATCTACATGAAAATGTGGCGATGCAGGGCTGGAAGGCTAGGCTCCCCGCGATATGACAATCTAGGTGGATTGAATACGCGGAGTGGGATGATCCAACTTCGGAGAGACCGGCGACTAGGTGGTTACCGTCATCCGTCTTTAGTGTGGGTCCCGGGTTAATCGGGGTATGCAGTGCAATGACATATATATCATGAGTGCACGTGTGTGATGGTCAATCTAGGTGATAGATAAAATAGAGATTTTTTTTTGAAAATAAAAAAGGAAAACAGATAGTGGCCGCACCAAGTGGTTGCCTACGTTTCTCCCAAATTAGGAAGACTCAGGCCGTCGTAGTTCCACATAAAGGGAGAGAGAGAGAAAGAATAAATTAAATTACAACTCCCGAATCCCCAATGGACCGGACTTTAATTAAATAAAACCCAATCGCACGCAGTTTATAAATAACAATCGATTATTTAAATGAAATAAAGATTCGAGTTCTACATCTTAAGGGAGGCCTTAAGATGCGGGAACTCTGCAGATAATGAATTCTGGGATCTCCCTTGCGTGTTCGACCCTCGTCTTGGATTATGAGATGAACGGGAGAAACCAGAAAACAATCAGATTGCCGAGGCGATATCTCGCGCGAGATATGATATCCCGTGCGAGATATGCCTCGTCTGAGAGCAGAAAATTGAATTTACAATTTTTTTTTTGAAAACCTCTCTTTTAATTTTGACGCAAGTTTAAGCCTCTTAATTTTAAGTCCCCAATGAGTTGCCACTGTAGCGTTGTGAGAAGAATTTTATCTTTTTGAGTCGCCACCTATATTATTCGCTTGGAAACATAGGAAAACCATTTTGAAAGAGATTTGGGTTCGGGGCTTAGGTTATGGAATGGGTAGGTCAAGGAGCATCCATTCCACCCAATCCGGAGATCGGTCTTGCTAAAGAAAAGAGAGGTTTTCAATCTTTACAATATATAGAATTAAAGAAAACAAGTAAACCCTAATCAATTTCTTGATTAGGAATGTCCGATTGTATGCTTCGAGATCGCCTCCATTGACCGAAGGGACTCTAGGCTAATCCTTTTGATGGGATTATACTACTCTAAAATCAATAGAGGGGTTGAGAAGAGAAACGAAAGTTAAAGGATGATTACCTTTGTGAAGGGATTCGAACGAAGTTTCGACTCAAGTTCAGAGTTGAAACTTGATACGGACAGAGCTTCGCCTCGATCCTTGATTTGGATCTTGATGCGGACGGAGCTTTGCCTTGGTCCTTTGATTCGGGCTTCGATGTTTGTTAATCAACAAGGTTGATGAACAAACTTTGTGAGTTGTTTGTGAGTGATTTGAAGGAGTCTTTCGTGGAAAGAAACCAACAAAATGTGTGTGTTGTGTATTTTCTTGATCAAGGATCAGACTTGTCGACCTCTGAAACACTGAAAGTCATCCAGTATTTATAGGAGGTTGGAGAGGTGAAGGTGGAGAGGTAAAATCCCCTAGGAAGGTTCCAGAACTCAGTTATGATTGGATACCCAAATTGATAAGGTTTTATCCAGAAAGAGAGTTTGAAACGGAGAAGGGGAGTGATTCTGCACGTCCTGTCGAGGGGATATCTCGCGTGAGACACGCTATTCCGCACGAGATAACTAGTCATTTGACTATTTTGTCCTCTTCAGTTTATTTCGTTAGTCAGTTAGGTCCAAAACTAACGAGGTTAGTTAGAAACTTAACGAAACATGACGAAACTGATATGCTTTCATCAAAACACAAAAGAGAGATGAAGAGTAGTGTAATCATGTAATTATGAGTTCAGAATGGGGTGTCTACACACATTGGAAGGAAAATGAACTTGTTGCTAGTATAAAGACTTGGGAACTAGAGTAGTGTTCAAGATAATGTAGCATAGAGGCTCTCTCGCGCGCAGGGGGGTGCAAATCAAGTTTCCAATTTGGCTTGTGAGGTGCATACTCGTGCATGTGCGCGTCCTGCGGACACGAATGTAGCACTGAATTTGCCTACGCAGCAACCCCACCTTTTGTTACTATTTTTATTTTGTAAATCAAAATAAATGAGCAGATAATATTTTTTTTGATTTCAAATTTGTAAACAGTTGCATCAATGAGACTTAATTCGAAATTAAGTTAAATAAAAACTGAAATCGAAATTAATTGTGTTTAATTTTCTGATTAATGACTGCTTTTCAGTTTTGATTATTTGGCATTGTTGCAGCTATAAAATTGAGAGTTCCACAACAGTTTTGAATAGACTGAGAAAACGATCCTCCTCTCCTCCATTTCTTTGCAAAATATTGATCTTCATTTCCTTTTGGCCTCCTTGCATACTTAGAATACAAGAGGTGATAATGTCCAAGCTCAACAAAGAACCTTAATTTTTCGTTTGTATTTCCAATTTAATCGTATTTTTATGATTCCGTAATTGTTCTTTCAGATATCGCTTAACAACATCAACCTTAACATTTGTCGTTTGACAAACTAAGTGTATAGAGAAAAATGAATTTGTATTAAGCATATCCCTATATACACTAAAAAGGTTGTACAACTTAGAAGAATCAGATGAACATGAGAGCACTCTGTCAAAAACAACCTTTGAATCCAGCTCAAATTTCATCCATAGTCGGTGCCTATCTCACGACATACAACAAAAAAATCGTTGTACGGAGCTTTCAACATAATTCACTATTGGTGATACACAAACGTAAATTAACGGCGAGTATTTTATTGAGATAAGCAAAGGAAAATTTCATAGAAACAACTAAGAAAACACACAAATTCCTCAACAAATGAGAAAAAACATAGGCACTCAACAATAAAGGGTAAATAAAGGCTCCCACGTATGAAGAGAAAATCAAATCCAAAACTAAGAAAAAGTACATCTTTATTATTGAAAACAATAAATCACTCCTAAATTAAACATTAATCATTGATTATAGTTAATGATTATAGTTAATGATTATAGTTAATGATTAAAGTTTAATTTAAGAGATTCAAAACAAACCTAATTAAATTTTCAAATTTAGAGATGAAGAGAAAAATTGGGTCTTGACAAATTAGTCAAACTTAGAAAGTAAGTGTAAGTGTCCCAATCTGAACTGCCAATGTTCCTTCAGCCCAATTTAACGACTTCCATGTCGAACAAACAGCTAAGGGCATTTTCGTCTTTTCCTAAGGCAAATTAATAAAAAAGGGCCTTAAAGGAATATCAAAAATAGGTCAAAAACCGGTTGGGAAGAGTCATTTCCAAGAAATTGACCAACTTTACATTGAATGCTAGCAGCCAAAGCTGCTTTCTGCAGAGTCAGGCACGCCTACACTCTCGTCCACGCGGACAGGAATGAGACTCAGTCTCATCCGCGCGGATATCTTTGTAACCTAAAATCTGCCTATAAATTAAATCATTCTCTCTCAGTTTAACAAGACAAGAGTTCAAACCCTTACTGTTATATTCGTAAAATACCCAGAAAACAGCCTATACACCAAGCAAAAAACACAAAATTCTAACACAAATCTTGATCAAATTCAAACCTCAAACACAAATCCAAGAAAGATAGGGTACAACCATTGGTAAACCCTCCTTCTCCTTACCTTAAATCTCCCTCATCCATGCATACATCTCATACTTTAAAGATGTAAATTGCTCATTGTTCATCTCTTGTTCTAGATCCAAGAGGATCTCCATGGAGCTCATCTCCATGGATGATTCTCTATAAGGATCAACATTTCTTTCAATTTATTGTCTTTCTTCCTACATTAATTAGTTGCTACTTGACCTCTTGATCTAAAGTGTGGTCACCTTGGAGTTCATCTTCATGGATGATCACACTAAATGGTCCATATTCTTACTTTCACTTTCTTCTTGTGTTATTGGTGCTTGCTTGACCTAAAATGTAGTCATCTTGGACTAAATTTCCATGGATGACCATTTTAAAAGGTCTAAATTGTCTCTACTTCCTTAAAATGCTTTTCCTAACCTAAGATCTTCACCTTGGAATAATTTCCATGGATGAAGATCATTAAGGTTCCTAGGTTACAAAAAGGGTGAAGTTGATACATTAAAGTTCAAAGATCTCAAGGATGGTCATCTTAATAACCACCTTAGAAATTCACTCTAAAATTGATACACCCTTAACCTAATATCAATTTTCATACATTAATCTTTGTTTTATGTTAAATCTCCCCAGCCCAAGCAAATGAAATGCTTTCAAGTCCTAATGTACTTAAGGATGGCTTCGATATAGTAGATCACCACTAATCATGTGTAGTGATCACTAATCAAAGCCTAAGGAAAGTGGGGACAAGCATGGATGCAAATCCCAAAAATATTTTTTTAACACTTTCGCCTGCAAAAACTCCGCTTCGATTCAGAACTCCAGCCACATTCGAAATTTACATAATCAAACTCGGAAAGTCATGCGGAAAAGGAATATTACGCCTCATCCGCGCGGACAGAATGAATCTCGCCTCGGTCCGCGCGGACAAGAATGCAATGGACAGACGTTTTATTTTTCACTATTTTTCACTCACGTAAGCACATTGTTTTGGTAAATTTCACCTCCAAGTCAAAACTTTATTTCCCAGTAAAATTCCTCTTGCAAAACACACACACACACACACAAATGGTTTTAAATTAGGAAGACTCGCTTTTACGAGGCATTCTCGTGAACCCTAACGTTTTTCCCGGAATGTAACGTGACCTCCGAACCCATTTTTCTAATTTTGGGAATTTTTCAAAGTTTTGGCCCTTAAACTAAAACGGCGCGGCGACTCCGTTTGATTTTTCAAAAAATGAAAATCGGTCATCATCAGCAAATGGCGACTCCGCCGGGAAGTTAAAAATAAGCTTTATCTTTAAAAAAAATTTAAAAAGAAAAAAAAAAAAAGCTTTTGTGGGTCAAACTTCCGTCCCGGCATTTGAAACCATTTGTACCGTGTGTGTTAGTTTTGCACATTTTGTGTTGTTTTGACCGCCCTAAGAATCGATATCTTGACCGTCGAACTCAAGTTTCTTTAACTCAGCTTGAATTTTGTGCTTATGTGCTTATGTGTTTATTTGCTTTCAAAAAAATCAAAAAAAAAAAAAAAAAATTCAAAAAAATCAAAAAAAATCATTTTCAAAATTTTTACATGCATCATACTCTTTAAGACACATGTGAAAATTTCTATTTTATTCGTAAAAGAAGATAGACTCGCCGCACACTACGCGCACTTGGCCTTACACCGCACACTACGCCCTTAACCCGGGAAAATCCCGTAGTGCAGCCCGTTTGACCTTACTACGCCTCTAAGTGCGAGCACGGACTACCCAAACATCCCTTGGAGCCTCGTGTCGACTATGCACTTATCTCGTGACACACTTTGTTCGAGACCCGTTGATTTTTAGTCCGGTCCGTGTCGTGCCCCGTCCGTGTATACACCTTGCCGTCAAGTCTTAGTCGGCATGCCAAGTCAATATCTTTCTGGGACCCTAATCGCCGAGGTCCCGCCGGTTTTCCGTCACTGACTTTGACCGCATCTTGACCGGCGCCTTGATTTTGACCGTGACCAAGACAACTTATGCACCGAACTCCCGCATAACACCGAGTCATCAAGGATTAATGATTATGCCATGTCTAATTACGGCCTAACTAACGACGTGTCAAGGTCAATTATGGACATTTATCATCCGAGCTACGCGACTTTCCGTCGAGCCCCTCAAAACGATCTTGACCTCGACGCGCCTTTGCCCGTAATTTACATCGGATACGCGTTAAGACTCGATTACCCGCCGTACTTTAGGATCGTTTTTCTCTTCGGTCGCTGGGACCTCGCTTGCCCTACGGAACCCTTGTTCTGGGTTACAGTCGAGGGTCCGCAGCGTAGCTGATGGGTTCCACCGATCCAGTGATTTAGAATAGTTAAAAGGAAAAAAAGAAGAGCAATCTTTTCCAACCGATTAGGCTTTAATAAAACATGTTTTAAGTAAACCTAACAAATAACCGCATGTTGCATGAGCCCTAAGCCCAAACACCTACCCTCCTTCACTCCCAAATATCTCGAACCTCGTGTCTTTCCCCCCTCTGCAGCCTCCGCACAAAGCTTGGTTTCGGCGCCGGGCCACCGTTTGATCGGGCTTGGGAAGAGTCAAGCGCATCGTCGGCTTCACCATTTGTTTCGACTCCGGGTTTCGTAATGTCCGCATCGCCCGGTAACGATGGGGACAACATCACTCCGCCTCCCGGGACTCCTCAAATGTAACAGCAAAGGGAATCCGCTAGCGTAACGTATGAGATTGCGACAGAAGCACAGATTAATAGCCTTATGGAAGCTATCAGAGCCACGGTTTGGCCGCCGCCTCAATCCCGACGGCACCTTCACCGTGGAAGAAGAAGAGGACCCCAATCCCACTCTCTGGCCGCCCGCACTACTCCAGATGCCACCACCAGCCTCCTAGGGTCCTACTACGAGAACCCATGCTCCTCGGCCTCGGGTCAGCCAGCTCCCCCTCACGACTACTAGACCCTATGTACCGACGTGACCAAACAAGCTTCATAGCTCCTCGGGGGCAAAACCAAGACGGAATGTCTTCTCATGGTTGGGGTACTGAATGCCACAAAGAAATTGGGATCCCGCCTCGCTTGAAACCGATCAAGCCGGACCTTCACAACAGCTAGCTCGTAGTGCCGCAAAGAACAGCTTAGGATGCCACCACAGCTTTGGTTCGGACAACAGCCAGGAGCCCCTCCTCGTAATGATGCTAGTTCACCGCTCCTAACACAACTTCCACAAACCCATTTCTCACTCAGTGGATCAATGGGCCACCAAGCCCCTAATCCAGCCATCGTAATCCCCTGACCACAATACCCTCTCTATGCACCCTCGCCACGCCCGGCATACAGCTCAACAACCAGGGGACACCACTCGCACCTAGGCCTACTTATGAGCCTCACCCCGGAAACCCAAGCTACCCGGCCACATCGGGCTGCCTCCGCCCTCTTTGCCGATTGAAAGTCAACAAGAAGCCGCAAGGTTCTATCCCTTTGCTCAGCTCCTACTCACGCCCCTGTGGTAATTCGGGCCAAGGGCGTGTTTTACCTACGTCCCCTGACCGGCCATTCCATCCACCCGCCCGCCACCAAGCTGGTAACTCCCTCTCCAAGCTTCCGCCACCGATCCGAACGCCTATGGCTCCACCACAAGACCCTCACCCGGCCCGGTTCATGGAGCAACACAAGGAAATGAAAGCACGTATTGCCGAATTGACTGCTAAGAAATCTCGCCTTCCGCCTACTGACCTGACTCCATTGTTCCCCGCCCCACAAGTTTGTGATGCCTAACTGGACCTTTTGATGGGACCGCATGCCCTAAAACTCATCTCGGACACGTATACCTTGGCAATGAAGGCCAAAGTGGTGCACCAATCAAGCCACTGCCGACTATTTTAGCCTCTCTTTGAAATCTAGTGCTCTAAAATGGTTCTTCCGCTTAAAACCCGAGGCCGTGGCTACATGGGACCGTATCACCAAAGGTGCTTTCACTGAGAAGTACAAAGCTAATTTGGAATGGGAAACAAATAGAGTTGATTTGCGAGACAACCATGCAAAATGGCCCCAATGAGAATGTCTGAGATTTTTACAAGCGGTGGAATTAAACTTAGTGAGACGGCCATCCCTCCTTCCGAAAAGGAACAGCTTGGACATCTTCCGCCGTGCTCGAAACCGCATTTGAGAACCTCCTCGCTCATTTCCCATACTTGACTTACGTGCTATGGTTAATTCCGCGGCTAAGTTTGAAAAGGCTTACAATCAACAAATGCCGCCGCACTCCGCCATGATACTGCAGCTCCTCCTCCAACACCAAGTTCTCGCTCCCGCTAAAGGTAAAGAGGTGATCAATTACGCAGGTAGGAATGTAATAATGCAACTCCTTTTACTCCCAGAAACCAGCTGAGCCCAAACCTCGGGTCATAAACCTCGAAAGCTTCGGAATGCCTCTAAATGACATCTTTAGAGGATTGGTGAAAGAAGGCTTGCTGCGGCCTTTAGAGAATTTCCAACCCAGGAATCCGAATGCTCCCGTGGATACTTCTAAGTTCTGCGCTTTTCATCAAACCCACGGACATCTGAAAGATAACTGCTATACTCTGAAAAAGGCAATCCAGGGGTTGATAGAACAAGGGAAGTTGGAAGGCCCCGAGGGGCCTAACACAGTCAAAAATCCCTTTCCAAGAAATCACAACCAGGTGAACATGATTGAAGCCGGAGAGCCTTCACACGCCCAGGAAGACGTGGAGACCGACAAAATACCTATGACCAATCTTGTCGAGGATCCTGAATTCGGATCCCCTTTCAGCCTCGAGAATGATGAACAAACCAGTCCACCTTGGTCCCATGTTACCCGTTTCTTGCAAGAATACGAAGCTCGCTACTTCTGAGGAAGGGATAGCCGATAATGAAAAGTCAGCTATTCATCAAATCATGAGAAAATCATTTACACAAGGTGGCTGGAGCAACAAGGAGGATTGAACGAGAAAGTTTTAGGCGGGCGCTCGTGTTGGGCTTATCAAGAAAGAGGCCGAAGAGCATCTCGGAGTTAATACACTTCCTCGCAAGTCAAGTCCCGGGAGAAGCCGAGTATGATCCTAAAAACAGTGAAGATGAAAATTTAGAGGAGGAGGATGATTTCCATATCCTACCTGGGGTCAAATATGTGCCACCCCCTCTCACTCTTCCCCCTCAGTTTCTGGGAGGAGAAGCTGAGTCGCAACTGCCGCTTCCAAAGAATAGGGGCATATGACAACTTCGCGGTTGCACGCACCCATCCTCACCCAATGATTTGATCGGCGTTCTCTCATAGCCGAAATCCCGTAGTAATGGGATGATGATTCGATGACAATGACGATTTGACGACGACGACGAAAGTGAAGAGTCAATCGAGACCCAGCATCCGTAGCCTGCCTGGAACAATCATGCCGGAAATTACATCTCGGGTGCCGGGCACAATGGATGGTTGTCAGCCAGTGACGATGAAGGGCCGCCAGAAAATGAGGGTCAGATACCGATAGGGACGGGCCCCCACGAAGTGTTACTCGTAAGATGTACTTCATGTGGTCAATGCCCTGGATACTTCTGTAGGATGAGGAACAAAGAAAGCCCACTTGAAGAACCATACATATCCGAAATCCTAGAGCACAATGTTCCCCTATAAGGACTTAGCGGGCGAATGGAGAAATTTTATTGAGGCATTGGTTGCAAAGGGAGGTTTTCAGCAACCGGCAGACGATGAATTCGTAAATGTCATCGGTTCCTTTTCTTCCTTCCCTAGAACAGACGGCATCACAACTGTAAGGGTCACTGCCGAGCCGCTCGAACACACTGAGTGCATAGAATCACTAAAAAGGGTTATCACTCTAAATGTCTCCCCAGTTGCCTTCATACCCATGGACCCACATGACGCCTTCTTAATTGCTCCTGCACCCGACAGTGGACCCTGGGTACTCCTCATTTGGACCCCGCATATACCAGAGCCGCTACGTTAAGCGTAGACGAGGAACATTGTCTATCCTTTACTTGTGGTTGCCACGTTTGCAAAGCCGAAAGGAAAAAGATGTATGATGAAATGGAGGCCGACGGTCATAAGATTGAAGAAACTTTGGAGGACGACTACGAAACCGAGGACATGAAGGCCATGAATTTTCCCTGGGTGAATACGTGGATGTCATGGTTCAACACCGCTTACCATGCTTTGGGGGAGGGATTCTCGAACGTCCGATCCAAGCGAGATAGTTGAAAATCTGCTAGAGAAAGGGAGGCTGACTCCTATCCTTCCCGATGAGAAAGTAACCATGGTCGGATCAAATCCGCCCGAGGCAAAGTGACAATCCTTGTCAGGATCACCCAAGAAGAGATCACCTTCCCCGAATGCATTTTAGCTCTGAGAAAAGTCTTGGACACTGGTATGATATCCGATGCACCCCCTGCACAGAGCGCCATAATCATTTCTAGCGCCGAGTATTACAAAAAGGAGCTAGATTGGGCTGCACTATACCGGAGATGAAAAGGAAAAACCACCCGGCCACTGGAGTAGCGGCTCTTCTTTGTATGATAGCCATGGGCGGGCGGGATATGATTATGAGGACGAATCGAGAAGATGCCTTAGCTCTGTGGGCCATCCGAGGAACAACGACACAACCACAGGTTCAAAAGCTCGTAACTTGGGAAGCTGTTCGGAAGGCTGCCCAGGCAGGAGCCAGTACAGCTCAAGCTCAGCCTCTCACCATTGCCAAGCTCCGTCGGGAACCCGGTGGCCCGTAGCCAAAAAGCTCCTCCGTTGACCTTGGCATCTTTGAAGAAATCCTAGCAAAGAGGGAGCAGATGATCGAGGAAGTCAACTGTTGACCCGATCTGCGAGATCTACCGGGAATCCCAAGGCGAGATAAGAAGGTAGCGGATCAAGCACACAGGGAGAACCGTAACCCCTATGCCGGAAACGGCGAAACTCGACCTCGAGAAGAAGGATCCCATGCTCACCCAGTTGAAACAAACACAGGCCAACAACTCTCTATGGTCCCTGCTCACCTCATCTTATCCCCACAAGCTAAAGCTGGAAGAAAGCTTGGCCCGCACTTTGGTCCCTATTGATGCTACTCCCGATGACGTGGTGCAATTGATTGGGAACATCCACTACGGGAACATAATTACTTTCACAGACCTTGATCTCCCTCAATTCGGGCCGATCATAATGAGCCTCTCTTCATCACAGTCCGGCTAGATGAACGACGCCTCCCTCGGGTTTTGGTCGACAATGGGTCAGGAATGAATATCCTCCCAAAGAAAGATCATGAGTCAAAGCTTGACATCAAGTCCACGAGATCTAAAGCCTTCCTCCCTCACAGTTAAAGCATATGACTCAACATCTCGTACGGTACTTGGAGTCGCTACTTTGGACCTATGGTTTGGCAAGAAGATGATACTCGTGGAATTTCAAGTTATCGATATCCCAATCACCTTTAATGCCTGTTGGGAAGACCTTGGGCTGCACCAAGTTAAGGGGGTTGCTTCAGAGCCTTCATCGGTGTGTGAAGTTCGTCTCGGATGGGGATCTAAAGACCATTTATGGAGACCTAGTCACTTTGGAGGGCACCGATACGGGTGGAATACCTATTCGGAGATCAAACATGACGAGGAAGGTCTCATGCTAACGGGCTTCACGGTCGAGCCTCCTAAAGCCCAAGTTTGTAACGTAGATCGACGATCACTCGGGACAAGATCCCTCCGGTCTTGAAGATGATGAGAAGGATGAGCTACCCGCCCGGCCTCGGCCTCTGGGAAGCATCGGCAAGTAACTCACAAAGTTATTAAGGTGAAGGAACGTAAAACTCACCACGGCACAGGATATGAACCAACTCGGTGGGAGAAATTGCTCAGAAAAGGGGAGAAGCTGCCACAAGAAGGGTCCCCATCAACGATCCTAAATCTCTCCCTTTCAGTCCTAATTTGGCTGACTACTTTGTAAAAGGTCCTACACAGCAGGGTAATGCCACAGTCAAAGAGCCCACTCCTACAGAAGGATGGCTCAAGCTACAAGATAACCTCAACAAGTTCAGGGGAACCAAGGCTAATCCGGTCCGTAGAATGTTTCTGGATCTACCCAAGATACACAGGGCTACCACCACCATGGAGAGCGAGTACACTTTCAAAGGCGTGCCAAGCCTAGTAGAGCGGTTCGAGAAGCTTACCACCATGGTCCCGATTGCCCAAGAAGGCCCAAAAAGCCGAGTTTGAGCCGACAGCAAAGCCAAAGCTACAAAATTCCCTTCGACGCCCGATTGGGATGGCCACTGTTATGCAACAATTATTCGGGGAAGAGGTCCAGTGCCGGATTTGATCGACTTTGGTTTAGTCAAGGAGATGGTAGCAATGATTGAGGAAGGAGGACGAAGAAATGCAATTCCCGAGTCATGAGGCCGCGGACAACAATGCCACTAAAGAATTGGGAAATTCTCTCGGGTCGTCCGCAACCAAGGAGGAAATGATCACAAAGCTTGGATTGGTCCCCGTCCCCTTGTGTCAACCTATGTAAAGTCCTCCGAGTCTCTCATTGTCGAGTTCGAGTCTCTAAAGTCGTCCGATGGCCTTACGCCTAAAGACTACGAAGTTGTAGCCAATCTTTGTATTCCCCTTTGTTCTTAATGAAATGATGGACCTTTACGAGTATCCCACGATTGCCACTCTAACTAATGATAAATTAACTAATAACCTAAAAACAAGTTAATAATGATTCATTAGATAAAGAAGCGTAAACATTAAATGAACAGTATATTAAAGAAATCTTTAAGCAGGTTGTTCAGAAAGAGGAAAATCGAACCCAAGCTGCCGAAGAGGTTTTGACATGTGTGAATCTGGGAACTGCGGAAGAGCCTAAAGAGACACAGCTTGGTAGCTTCTTCGAAGGAATTGAAAAGGACACTCTGATTGAGCTGCTAAAAGAATTCGTGGATGTGTTTGCATGGTCCTATAAGGATATGCCTGGCCTCGACCCTTCCATAGTTGAACACCGGATACCGCTCGACCCTGAAGTCAAGCCCGTAAAACAAAAGCTGAGAAGAATTAAGCCCGAATGGTCTCTGCAGGTGAAAGAGGAGATAGAAAAGATGCTCAGAGCAGGATTCATCAGGGTCATTGAATATTCGACATGGCTTTCCAACATAGTAACGGTGACCAAGGTCAACGGGAAGATCCGATGCTGCGTGGACTTCAGAGATTTGAACAAGGCTAGTCCAAAGGACAATTTCCCCTACCAAATATTGACATGCTTTGGTGGATACCACGGCCAATTATGAGGTCAAATCATTCGTTGACGGTTTTGTCGGCTACAACCAAATCAAAGTGGCAGAGGAAGACCAAGCCAAGACAGCCTTCACAACCCCTTGGGGCACGTACTGCTACACGGTTATGCCATTCGGACTGAAGAACGCCGGGGCTACCTACCAAAGGGCAGCTACAGCCTTGTTCCATGACATGATCCACAAAGAAATTGAGGTCTATGTGGACGATATGATAATACATTCCAAAGGATCCGATGGCCAACACTTTGCTGATCTGAGAAAATTCTTTTGTCGCCTCCGAGACCACAACATGAGACTCAATCCGGCCAAGTGCACTTTCGGTGTAAGACGAGGCAAGGTGCTAGGATATATGGTGACGGAACGGGGAATTGAAGTAGATCCCCAAAAAATCAAGGCCATAGTCGAAATGAAGCCACCTCGGATGCTAACAGAAGTAAAATCCTTCATGGGAAGACTGTAATACATAAGCCGCTTTGTAAATCAGCTGACCTCGATCTGCGAGCCGATCTTTAAGTTGATGAAAAAAAGTGCCTACACGGAATGGACTCCAGAATGCTAGTTCGCTTTTGAAAAGATCAAGGCGTATCTTGTGAATCCCCCGATCCTTTGCCCACCATATCAGCAAAAGCCACTATTGCTATATCTAACTTTCACGGATACAGCAATTGGGGCTATGTTAGCTCAAGAGAAGAAAGATTCCAAGGTTGAAAACGCCATCTACTTCGTGAGGAGAAAGCTTCAAGGGAGTGAACTCAATTATTCTGCTTGTGAAAAGACTTGCGCATGCCTGGTCTGGGTAGTGGGAAAGTTGAAGCACTATATGCAGTCTCACCCGATACATCTGGTCTCGAAGTTGGACCCCATCAAATATTTGTTCGACAAACCCTCCATCTCCATGAGGTTGGAAAAGTGGTCGTTCTTTGTGGCTGAATACGACATCGCTTACGTGACAAGAAAATCCATGAAATGGCGAATAATGGCGGAACAGTTGGCCGACTTCCCAAGTGATGAGTCCCGAGGACCTGAACCTCAATTCCCTGATGACAGAATCTTTGCTCTAGAAGGGGAAAATCGTTGGCAGCTCTTCTTTGACGGGCGCTTCAAACAAAAAGGAAATGGGATAGGAATGCTTCTGGTCGACCTACTGTCGATGAGCACACCCCATAGCGATGAAGTTGAACTTTGAGGTTACCAACAATCTTTGCGAATATGAAGCTTGCATAGCCGGGTTGGAGGCCGCTCTTGAAAGGAATATCAAAGAATTGGAAGTATACGGTGACTCGCCCTCATCATCAACCAGGTCTCTAACAAATGGAAGACCGTGGATCCGGAGTCTGCAAATATCACACTTATATGGAAGAGCTAGTGACTCAATTCAAGGAAATCGGCTTTCATTACTTGCCTAGAGATCGCAACAGTTCGCGAGATGCTCGGCAACACTAGCCTCTCTCGTTGAAATACCTGAAGGAAAGTCTGTCAAACCATTCAGAGTCGGGAGAAGAGAAAACCCAGCTTATTGCTTCGAGATCGAAGTGGAGGCCGAACTGGCCAATGATCTCTGGTATACCCAGATTTATCAGTATTTGAAGAAGGGCGAAGCCTCTTTCAAAAATGAAGATGGGGAATATAAAGAAGGAATCAAAGCGAAAAGCCTCTCAGCCCTAAAGCGACTCGCCTCTCACTATGTTCTTTTAGGAAATATGTTGTACAAGAAGCGCTATCAAGGCCCCCTCCTGCGGTGTATCAGCAAACAAGAAGCTACTGAACTCATGAAAGAAATACATGGTGGTATCTGTGGCCCCCACATGAATGCTCAGGCTTTAATGCAAATCATACTGAGAATGGGGTATTTTTGGATCTCCATAGAAACTGACTGCATCCAGTTCGTCAGAAGCTGCGAGAAATGCCAGCGGTACTCAAACCTCAACCACTTGCCTCCACACGAGCTCTACTGCATGACAACGCCTTGGCCCTTCGTCACTTGGGGAATTGATGTCATAGGCAAAATCACACCATCAAGCAGTAACGGCCACGAATTTGTTCTGGTAGCAGTAGACTATTTCACCAAATGGGTTGAAGCTAAATCCTACAAAGTCCTTAACTCGAAAAAAGTAGCCCTCTTCATCAAAGAGAACATCATATGCATATATAGGTTGCCAGCCGAAATTATCTCAGATAATGGATCCCACTTTGAAGGGGAATGTACAGGCTGCTGGCGGAATTCAGAATAACCCGTCACAAGTCATCTCCCTATAGGCCCCAAACTAATGGAGCCGTCGAAGCAGCAAACAAGACCCTGGAAAATATCATTCAGAAAATGGCTGTCCGAGGCAGAGATTGGCCCGACAAGCTTCACCTTGCTCTCTGGGGATACAGAACATCCGTCAAAACTGCAACTGGGGAAACACCGTTTGCTCTCACCTATGGAATGGAAGCCGTGCTCCCAGTCAAGCTAGAGATTCCCTCACTCCGTGTGCTACTAGAAAGTCAGATCAACGAGGTCGAATGGCTCCAGAGTCGCCATGATGAATTGGCCCTGCTAGATGAACGCCGATTGAGAGCCATGAAACATATCCAAGCTTATCAAGGAAGGATGGCCAGAGCCTTTGACAAGAAAGTGAAACACCGGGACATCAGGGAAGGTGACCTCGTTTTGAAAGAGAAGCCTCCAGCCCGCATCAACCCGCTTGGCAAATGGGAGCCTGTTTGGGTCGAACCATACGTCGTTCAGAAGATCTTCTCTGGAGGAGCCATGCGACTTGCAGACCTCGACGGAAATCCTTTTGTACACCCAGTAAACGGCGACAAGCTGCGCAGATACTACGCGTAAAACACTGAGTCAAAAACAAAAAAAAAAACAAAAAAACAAAAAAAATAATAATGAAAAAAAAAAGGGGGAGTGCTGAAAGAGTAATACCCAACTAGGTTGAAAACCCGAAAGGGCGGCCTAGGTAAAAGACAGGGTTGCACTAAAAATAAACAATAGAAAAGTGCTAAAAGAGTAATACCCAACTAGGTTGAAAACCCGAAAGGGCGGCCTAGGTAGAACAGGGTTTCAATACAAAAAAAAAACAACAAAAATATATATATATATATATATATATATATATATATATAATAAAAAAATTAACTAAGTCAAACTACGGAGACCTGAGCCCTTTAGTCCAAGGGAAACGTAGGCAACCGGCAACGGTTCGGTCTAAAACATAAAACAAAACCACATTTTGTCACACCACAGTGGCGTGTCGAAAAAATCTAAAGCAATTCACATATTCATTACAGTTAAAAGCTTTTTGATGAGTCTAAACTCGGTTCACTCATACAATTTACAACCTGCTAAAAGAAACTAAAATACCTAACAAACTAATGTGCCTGCTATGACAAGCAGGGGATACTCGGAAACCCCAGGTCATTCCAAGCTACTCGTACTAGCACCCCCTCTCTTCTTTCCTCCTCTTCGAGTCTTCTTCCTCTGCACAGGAAAAATGTCAGTCCTCCTCCTACCAAGCTCTAGTACAAGGGCAGAATCCGTCAAGCCAGCGTCTGTCAGGGCCTTAGCAGCCCTAGCCTCATCTCTTATCTCCTGTACTCGAGCCGGCAATATGGGAATCCTCCCCTCCTGTCTCTTAACATAAGCCTCGTAATCCGTCACAACATCCCCACTCCAATCATGAGGATTGGCCCTCGCATCGGCCCTCCTCATCTTCGAAACTGTCATGTCTTCCAAACCAATAATGGCCTCACGCCTCCTTAAAATAGCCACCCTGGTAGCTATATCCTCAAAGCCCTCTAAAGGAGTCTGCTCCAAGCCAAACTGCCTTCGAACCAGAGCTGGAATATAAAAAGTGGACTGAGAAAGCCCCGGAAGCATGACCACATGAGACCCGTCCTGAAGCACTCTCCGAGTCTCTACCCACCAATGCGGCACCAACCACCTGATATCCTTAGTACGACGACTAGCAATCCAGTGCTCCCATGAGCCCTGATCATCAAAATCCACAGTAACGCCCCTCCTGGCAAAGGTCCAAGGCATAACAGGATGAGAAGTCTCACGAAGGACTCCCAAGCGCTCCATCAGCCACATGGTCAACAGAAACGGGCTTCCCCCGTGCATATACCGCCTCCCGGTAGCCAACCGGTCAAGGGCATGAAGGGTCTCCCCCAAGATCAATGGCACAACATCCCGGCCCAAACGATAATGGACAACTACATCCAACAAAGCTCGGTGGCAAATCCCGAAAGAGTAAACCATGAACAAAGTCCCAAACGTGTAAAGTGCAAATGTATCCCAATATGCCTCATCAAACAAGCCTAAACTCCTAAACCTATCCGAAAGACCGGAAATGTCGAAATGATCGGGACCACGAATCATACCTTGTGCTTCATCCGGGAAAAGATGAAAAAGGTTGCACAACTTATCAACAAAGGAAGCTCCTCCGGGCAAAGGGACCGCAATATCTTCCACCTCGGGACCACCAAGCAAAGCTTGGAACTCTTCAACAGTCGGAACCACCTCATTGTAGGAAAAGCAAAAAACATGTCTTCTTGTATCCCAAAATGAAGTTGAGGCCCGCAAAAGATCATAATCCGGAATCAATTCCTTGAGGGACCACAAGCATTTTACCTTCTACCTTTCTTCAAAAAATGACCTCTTCTCGTGCATGATCTCCCGGGACCACACTTTGAACTTGTTGAAGAAGGACATTTGAGATTCTTGGGACAATTTTGATGGATTTTTCATACTCACAATTTTTTCCATGGATTTTTTCTCTTTCTCTCTGATGTTGCAGTTTGAACAGGCAGTTGAAGGGGATGTTTGAATTAAAAGAAGGGGAAAACCAGATCCAAAGCAAAAATTAAATGACAGTGTCAGACCTCAGTTTCATCCGCGCGGACAAAAATGAGCCCCTCATCCCCGTCCGCGCGGACAAGAATGTTACCACCAGAAAAAAAATCTGCAGCAGTTTTAACTGCTGCACCGCGGAGGAATATTTCATCCCAGCCGCTCGAAACCTGCACAAAACCTGTCCAGAACAATCCATATACCAAATATTCACATCCTTGCCACAAAACCGGGCTCATGCAACATCCACATGCATAATAAATAGATAAAAAAAGAAGAAAGTAAGTAACAATAATCCTAGGTTATTACATTCAAAAAAAAATGTGCATAAAGTGTATCTGTCCAAACAAACACAACCTCAAAATCACTCATCAAAATCAGAAGCTATCGCCTTCCCTCGGTCCCTCTTGCGACTCGTGCCCGTCCCCTCCGCAGTCATGACCATCTCAGGCTCTGGATCGTCATCCTCATCCCCGCAAAAGAGGCCTGCCTGGGACCAGCCGTGCGCCATGATAGGGCAGGCCGAGATCCGCGAAGAAATCATACCCGAACGTGAACGCATCGGATCCCTGGCCCTACGAAGATGATCCCCCCTGGTGCCAAACGTGCCCTGGCCCATGCAAATCCCCGAGAATGACGTGATCTGAAAGCAACTCCTTGCTGGAATCCATGAAAGGAGAAATGGGGATATCTGTGGAATGCTCAGAAGGAGTAGGAGAGGGCTCTCGCTCTGCAGGCGCCGGCTGTGCCCGCCTCTCTCTGCCCCGAGCGGCCCCACGGGTGACAAGCCGCCTGATGAATCTCTTGGCCCCAATCACCTGTCGCATCAGCTTGTCAACAACCGTGGCCGGGAACTGCACAAAAACAAAGGCATCAGAAATGGTTGAAGAAAAAAAAAATATATAATAAAAAAGAAAAGAGAAGAGACAAAATCAACAAAGAAGCATACCCTCATATCCGGACGAGGCCGGAAAGCTCTGGGAGCCCTCTCAGGAATGGGAATGTGCACCCTCAATCTGATCCCATCCTGGACATATGAAAAGTCCGACCGAGGGAACCATACAACCGGGATCCCCTCTCTCTTAAGCACCTGGGGCATCCTCAACCTCCTCAACACAAACACCGAATATGGCTCATCCGTCACAATCCCAGAGAAGTGCTGGCCACCTCGGTAGTAAGCCCAAGTATCTGAATCCTCGGTCGGACTCAACATGTCGACAGGAGGCTCCATCGGTGCCAACAAACCCGCACCTTCGCCATGCTGGCGCGTCACCCTGTCCCCCAGATAATAAACATCGCAAGACAACCCCTTCAAAATCCTCTGTTCCACTGTCCACCTCTCAGCGCCCTTCAGCTGCTCAACGTCGAAGCGACCCCAGGGGTAGAACTGAATCCCCGCATCCGTCTCCGCTCTCACCAGGGGCCGACACTCCTTATACTTGAGAGTCGTGCATCCCCAAGCACCCCTATTCACCCTTGCCTGCCTAGTCCAAGAAAGCATAGCCGGGTATGCCCCGACGTGCTCCTCTGGCTACTTCCACATCGTGCAGCGGAAGAACTCCAGAGCCCACACCTACGAAAGAAAAAGATTACATCAGTTAAGCTCAGACAGAAACAATACGTGCATAAAACAAACTAAAAAAAAAAAGAAGCTTATACCTCCAGTGGAAACTCGAAGCACGTAAGGAAGCTCACAGCCTTCCGGCTATACCTGTCCAGAGCAAAATATAGCTCCGCTAGCCCGCCTCCCCCCAAGCCACCTCTCCGGCTCTCTCCACATCAGTCAACGTCCTCAACAAAGCAAACATCGCCGTCCCCTCGGCATGACCAAACAAAGTACTCGAAAAAGCAAACCACAGAAAAGACCTGGCAACCTGCTCAGCAGATATCCTCTCATCACCACCCTCATACCTCGCTATGCTCTCCACGATCTTCCCGTGGATCACTGCATACTCCATCCCCATCCCCTTCTTGGGACTGGGGACAAAACCTAGAAGATCCTGCAACTCCCGGTCGGTATAACCATCCCTCCACTCGATGTTGCGCCCCTTAAAGGACAGGCCCGTGATCGCAGCGTAGTCAGAAGGCGTGACTGTAGCCTCGCCCCAGAAGAAGTGGAAGGTATGGGTCACGTCCCACCAATGCTCCGCCAAGGCAAAAGTCAACCCTTTACTCTTGGGCAACTTGATCAGCCCCCTCAGACACTCAATGAACTCGTATAACCCCGTCTCAATCACAATCTGCCTCGGACTCATCATCCCCCCTCTGCCAGAGATCTAAAGCTGGTCCCACAGGCTAATCACTGCCTCAACTGATCCCCGGGTCTTCAGCTTATTCAGCTGATCCTGCACAAATCGATCACCACCCTGCAATTGAAAAACAAAATGTCAATAAACAATCGCATTTGTATTTAAAAGCATACACAGGCATCATAGGCAAAAAGTTTTAAAGAAATTTCGACAGCATAACGACATGTGATAAACTCAACCCCACTTTTCTTGCACAAAAGACAAAGTTTTTGAGATTTTTAGAAATTACAATCACCATTTAAACATTCATTCATACATAAAGAGACATGTCAATGACGGAAAGTCAACATAAACAAAAATCCGTCCCATTTCATGAAATTCTCGCACATTTTTCACATAAAATCCTATTTTCGCAAAATGGCACGCATGAATAATTCTTCACATTCATCTCATTCACAAAAACATCAGCTCATTGCAAATATCCCACATGCAAAGGTCCGTCCCGGATCCGGCAAAATTCCCGTCACCTCATTTTTCAAAAATGGCAAATCGCCAATTCTTGTTTCAAACAAAATGCATATTTGAATTACCCATATACTCAACAAAACATGCAAATCATTAAATTCAAATTTCAATGGCAAGAACATGGGTTTTCGAATTTTTTCAAAAAATTAAAATCCTATTTTAACACAATAATAATTCGAACAAAAATCGACAAAAACAATCGAAAGGATTCAAAGCATACCGTGCGAAGATTGGGATCAGTGGACCAGTGTTGCCACATATCGGGGTAGGCTTCCTCCGCCATCGATTGCGAAAGCGAATAATGCCTCCGCATCCTCACGAGCTCTAGCCTCCTCTCTGCGATTGGACCGCGTCCCTGACCTTGAATAGCACCCTCCCCTTGTTCCATGATCCAAAAATTGAAGAAAATTGAAAGACTTCGAAGGTTTTTTGGGCGTCAATGGCGGCTTTCCACTCCCTCTCTCGTAAACTATAATGACACGGTGAAAGAGGAAGAAGAAAGGCTACGGCCTTTTTAGGGCCTGACGCCTTGACACTCCTGTCCGCGCGGACAGGATTGAGTGATAAAATTCCTATTTTGCCCTTTAAAAATTCCAGACTTTGCAAAATGATCCCGGACTTAACCAAGGATAACCAAAGTTTACCCAAGTTAGTCCCCTTTCAAAAGAACGCAACGGCAGTAAAACGTAAGCCCGATTTCTCCGACGAAAGTTAACGAAATCCCGTTTCTTTCCTCGTTTTCACCAACGGCAGTAAAACGTAAGCCCGATTTCTCCGATGAAAGTTAACGAAATCCCGTTTCTTTCCTCGTTTTCACCAACGGCAGTAAAAAGTAAGCCCGATTTCTCCGACGAAAGTTAACGGAATCCTGTTTCTTTCCTCGTTTTCACCAACAGTAGTAAAACGTAAGCCCGATTTCCCCAACGAAAGTTAACGGAATCCCATTTCTTTCCTCGTTTTCACCAATGGTAGTAAAACGTAAGCCCGATTTTTGCAACGAAAGTTAACGAAATTCCGTTTCTTTCCTCGTTTTCACCCACGGCAACAAACGTAAGATCGATCCCTTCAAACGAAGTCCGCCAAAAGACTATCTATCCCCACAAAGTCCAGATACGAACCATCGAAGGAGACCGTTTCAAAACAGTAAATCCTCATTAGGCTAATACCTCCGGATCATCATTCATTAAGGTTTGAGGCACCTAAACGCTATCACTACGGTTTGAAACAGCCACACGTTACGAAGACCATTCCGATACGGCGAAACATGAAAGAAAACTGTTTCGATACAGCAAATCATCAAAAGAAGACAGTTTCGCCACAAAAGATCGCAGACAAAATATGGGGAAAACGATAAACCGCAATCGCCTTCCGATTCGATAAACCGCAATCACCCTTCGATTCGATAAACCGCAATCACCCTCCGATTCGATAAACCGCAATCGCCCTCCGATTCGATAAACCGCAATCGCCTCCCGATTCGATAAACCGCAATCGCCTTCCGATTCGATTACAATCATCTTCTGATTCGACAAACCGAAATCATTACCAGGTTGACATCCCAAAATAGTCACTCTAGGGTTGACGTCTGAAGATAGTCGAAGGACCCGAACTACGACTGGCTTGATTCCTCTTAAGGATACGTAGGTAGCCCACCATAGGTTCAGCCACCAGACCAAAATGGTCATTCCTTTTCCCAGCGGTGTGGATATACACCTCTAGCCATCAGACCAAAATGGTCATTCCCTATCCCCAGCAGAGTTTCTTTCAGCAACCGACTGCAGAACTCGCTCGCCAGGTTGACATCCCAAAATAGTAACTCTAGGGTCGACGTCTGAAGATAGTCGAAGGACCCGAACTACGGCTGGCTTGATTCCTCTTAAGGATACGTAGGTAGCCTACCATAGGTTCAGCCATCCGACCAAAATGGTCATCCTCTTCTCCCCAGCATATTGGGACCTCACTTTTATCGACGACCCCACTTCTCCTGGAAGTACCGTCGTCGAGGGGCTACTGTAAGTGTCCCAATCTGAACCACCAATATTCCTTCGGCCCAATTTAACGTTTTTAACGTCAAATAAACATTTAAGGGCATTTTGGTCACTTCCCAAGACAATTTAAGCAAGGAAGGACCTTAAGGGAACAACAAAATTGGATTGGATCTCGCTGGAAAGAGTAATTTCCAAGAAATTGACCAATTTGAATTAATTGCAAACAGCCAAAACTGCTTTTCTGCAAAATCAGGCACGCCTTCATTCCAATCCGCGCAGACAGGAATGAGACTCAGTCTCATCCGCGCGGACAAGAATGAACCCTAATTCAGCCTATAAATAAAACCCTTCTCTCTCAGTTTAAGGGGATCCCATCTTCAACCCTACTGTTACATTGACGAAAATACTTCAGAAAACAGCCCAAACACCAAACCCAAACACAAAATCCAAACACAAATATTGATCATATTCAAACCCAAACACAAAATCTAAACACAAGTCTTGAATACATTCAAACCCTAAACACAAACCAAGGAAGATAGGGTACAACCATTGGTAAACCCTCCTTCTCCTTACCTTAATCTCCTTCATTCATGCATCCATCTCATATTTAAAATGATGTAACTTGTTTTATTTACTTGTTGCTTATTTCTTTTCCCCTTTTTTGTCCTAGGATCCAAGAGGATCTCTATGGAGTTCATCTCCATGGATGATTCTCTACAAGGATTCACATTCTTTTATTATGTTATTCCCCTTTGTCCCTTTTACATTAACTAGTTCTTGCTTGTTACTTGATCTCTTGACCTAAAATGTGGTCACCTTGGAGTTCATCTCCATAGATGATCACACTAAATGGTCCACATCCTTATTTTCATCCCCTTTTATGTTATTAGTTTTTACTTGCCTACTTGACCTAAAATGTGGTCATCTTGGAATCAATTTCCATGGATGATCATTTTAAATGGTCTAAATTGTTTACTTCCTCGTAAATACCCTTCCCTAGTCTAAGATGTTCACCTTGGAACCATTTACATGGATGAACATCCTTAAGACTCACAAATTAGGTCACACAAGATGTATGAGATACACTTGAGTATAGATCTCAAGGATGGTCATCTTAATGACCACCTTAGAAGATCTTCCTCTAAAAGTTGATACATCTTGACCTACTTCTTGTTTTATCAAATTTACTTTCATGTTAACCCCCCCATCCCAAGCAAATGAAGTGCTTCTAAGTCCTAATGTACCCTCATGATGGCTTGATATAGTAGATCACCACTAATCATGTTTAGTGATCACTAATCAAAGTCTAAGATAAGTGGGGACAAGCATGGATAAAAATTCTTTTTATTTGGCATTTTCTGTTGCAACTCCAGTTCTGATTCTGTAAATCCAGTTGACTTTCTGGAAATTACAGAATCAGACTGGAAAGCTGCCAAAAAGAAACCCTACTATCCTATCCGCGCGGACAGGATTGAGCCTCATCCCAATCCGCGCGAACATGAATGTCACAGACAGAGATTTTTGTTTCCAGTCCTTTTTCACTCACAGAAGCACACTGTTTTGATTAATTCCAGTCTTGTCCAGTCAAACTATTTATTTCCAGAAAATCCCTTTTGCAAAACATACACACACACACATACAAATGGTTTCAAGTTTGGAAGACTCGTCTACGAGGCATTCCGGGTGAACGTGCTAATCGTTCTTCCCGGAGTGAAATGTGACCTCCGAACTTACTTCTCTCATTTTGGGCATTTTTTCAAAGTTTTGGCCCCTTAAACTAAAAACGGCGTGGCGACTCCGTTGATTTTTCAAAAAATCGGGTACATCACAGTAGGAGATGGGAGAATAGGAATGAAGAAGGCACACCATTCGGATGAAGAGAGAGGAGGAGTAGTGGTGCTTTGAGATGTGAGAGAAGTGTATGGAAATTTGGTTTCAATGAATTTGACATGGCGAGAGGTGTAGAGACGTTGAGTTTTGGGATCTAGACAATGGTAGGCACTTTGAGAGGAAGAATAGCCAACAAAGATGCAAGGAGTGGATTTTGGGGCGAGTTTATGAGGAGTGTATGGTTTGAGCCATGGGTAGCAAAGGCATCTAAAGCTACAGAGTTTGTGATAGTTTGGTGATGTTTGAAAGAGGCAGAAATAAGGTGAGTCATTTTGAAGAGTAGGAGTTGGGAGCCTGTTTATAAGGTAGGCTGCTGTTTGAAGAGCGTGAGTCCAAAAGGTGAGGGGAAGGTTAGCATGAGAGAGAAGAGAAAGACCCGTTTTGACAAGATGGCGATGAGGCCGTTCGGCAAAACCGTTGTGTTCTGGAGTGTGTGGTGGGGAGGTGAGATGGGAGATTCCATATTGAATAAGTGAGGGTGTGAGTTTGAGATATTCTCCTCCATTGTCGGAGAAGAATTGAATTATTGGACGGGAAAAGTATTTTTCGACTATTACTTTGAAGCGATGAAAGGTAGAGAAGGTGTCGGATTTATTTTTCAAAGGATATAGTCAGGTGTATTTTGTGAAGTGGTCTACGAAAATTACATAATATTTATAATTATCGTAGGAGTATAAAGGAGATGTCCACACATCCGAAAACATAAGTTCAAGCGGAGCATGAGATTGTAGAGTAGATGTGGAGAAAGGAAGTTTGTGGCTTTTATTAATATTGCATGGGTTACATGAAGAAACAGAACTGAACGGAATACGTAAAGAAAATTTATTATTCAAATGGGAGATAATAGGGGGAGGGGTGTCCTAGTCTATGATGCCACGATTGGTGAGACAGTGTGCCTAGAAAAGCTTGAGGAGATGAGGAGTGTCATAGGTAGATTCCACGATCAGTTGTTTCGTGGAGAAGAATGCGTTGGGTCGAGATTTCCTTGATAAGAAAGAAAGACTGTGAGAACTCAATACATGCATTATTATCTTTGCAGAATTGAGAGACAGAGAGGATGTTACGAGAAATTAACGGAACATGCAAGACATTGTTAAAATGAAGAACAGAATTAGAAGAATGAATAGAAAAACAACCTACGTTTGAAATAGGAAGGGACGAACCATCCCCAATAATGACATCATCACTGCCATCATAAGGGTGGTGGAGAGAGAGAATGGAAAGATCGTTGGTGATGTGATGGGTGGCACCGCTGTCAACGAGCCAAGAGGTTGGGGGAATGGAGTGAGGGGCGGCTGCAGTGTGGGCTTGGGGTTGGGTAGAGTTTTAGCGGGTTGAGCGATTGGAGAAGGAAGGGGGGAAGGGTCACATTAGGGTAGTCGCGTTTAAATTGGCGACATTGGGATATTACGTGACCGATGTTTCGGCAATATTGGCATTTGCCTTTGAAGGGTGCGGCTGAGGGGTTGCGGGCAGTAGGTGGTGGAGTGGGTAGGATGGGGTGAGTTGGCTGATGAGGGAAGGGCCGAGAGGTGGAGGAGTGGTGGGTGTGGGCGACATGGGCGGAAATAGGGAAGGTTGAGGTGGTAGTGTTTTGTTTTAGGGTGAGTTCATGGTGAATAAGCTTCTCGTGGAGGGCTTCGAAAGAGATGGGATTATCTCGGGCACGGACAGAGTCTATGATAGGTTTATAAGCTTCATAATCGAGTCCCTTTAGGATTTTGGCAATGACATCTTCGGTGTCCATAGGTTTGCCAAGAATAGCAAGTTTGTCCGTACATGACTTGATGGATTGCATATACTCGGTTATGGTCAAGGATGATTTGGTAATGGAGTCTAGGTGATCCTTAAGTTGGAGAATGTGGCCTCTAGAGGGGTTGGCGTAGGTGTTTTTGAGAGTGGTCCAAGCTTCATTGGAGGTTTTGACATGATAAACTAGTGGCGCGACGGCGGTGTCTAAGGTTCCTAAAAAGGCGCTAAGGATAAGGCGCTCTTGCCTATTCCAAGTGGTTAGGGCCGGATTAGGGGTGTCTTTACCATCGACTTTGATGGTGGCTGTTGGGGGAAGGTGGGAGCCATCAACGAAACCTAACAAATCAAGACTGAAGAGTAACGACTCGACTTGGGAGGACCAACAGAGGTACGTGAGTGGGGTGAGAATTTTGCACTGAGACAAGTTTACCAAGAGGATTGGTTTGGTGGGCTCAGCCGAGTTTGGAATGGTGGAGGAAGATGGGTTTGCCATGACAACAGACAGATGGTGCGGCGGTGGTACTGGTGTTTTAGAAACAGATGGTACGGCAGTAGTGCTGGTGTTTTAGAAGAGATCAGTTTGGCTCTGATACCATAAAGAGCTTTTGGCAAAAGTGATTTTCATTGATGAGTATTACAATATTTATATACAAATATTCCTAAACAATAATTCTAAAGATATACACAATAATTCTAAAGATATACACAAATAAAATAATGATTTACACGATCAAAGGAATAAGAAATGGAGATAGCCATAATCTCCCATAATCTTCAACTGACTGATGCTAGGATGGGGGAGAGATTTCCGTGAGTGATGGAGAGGATGAGGGAGAGATATTTGATTCCTTAACACTTTCCTCTATCTATCCTTTTTCATCTTAATATCTGCGATAACTAATAAATAATGTATTGTTGTATTCGAAATTCCTTCAATATGAAATGTCGCAGGAACCCCCACCAAATACACTTCTATCACTTTAAAGTGTCACTCTTTTGTAATAAATTAAGTTCTTTGTTAAATAAAACCAATTTTTTATTTTTTAAAAAAAGTATGGATTATATGCTTAAGAAAACATTCATGGGGTACCAAAATATAATGCTCCTTTTTTTCTTTAAAAATATGATTTTATTTCTAAAAAATATTATATCTTTCATTATACTGCAAGATGGAGTATGGAGTACATTTTATTGATGCAAAGAATAAAAAAAAAAAAAAGTGGTAGCTTTAGCTTTCAAACGTACATAAAGTTTTATAATGAAAGGGAATATAAAGGCAAAAATGATTACTCAACTTTTTAAGGTGACCAAAATACAATATCTTGGTTGGACAAATCTCAACCTTTACCGGTTAGGAAACAAATACTCCCTCGCCCCATTTTTTGAAGCTTCACCTTTTGTCAGGTGAAATTGGGTGTTCCGTTAAAAGCTTCACATTTTCTAAAATGAATATTTTATATTATTACTTCATCCACTAATTATTTTTTCTACTTTACTTTTATATTCACCAATCAACTCACTATTTCCTGCCCCAATTCTCTCTCCAATCTCACTTTTCATACTCACAAGACTTACTTCACTAACTTTTTTTTTTTAATTTTTGTGCCACCTTCAAAATGGTGAAGGTTTAAATGGAACGGAGGGAGTATTATTATCACGATGGCCATATTTTTGTAATTATTGTAGTATAAGTAATACTACATAGGCACAAAATAATCACAAAATTTTGCTCAAAAACTTTTAGGTGTAATAATTTATTGGTGTTTTTAATTAAAGTGTAGCGGATCCACTATTAATATAAACAATAAAATATCGTTAATTCATTTTGTGATAAAAAATTTGTAACTTTACTTTGTGCTGCTATCATTGCTTTTTAAAGTAATATTATTAAAATGTTAGGGCGAAAATAAGTGTTTTTTTGTCAGTCACGTGCTTCATATGAACCATAAAATAAACTAGAAAACATAGTTTTTAAGTATCTTTTAAGTATCTGCAAGTACTACTTGGTTAATAATAATAATAATAATAATAATAATAATAATAGTAGTAGTAATAATAATAATAATAATAATAATAATAATAATAATAATAATAATAATAATAATAATAATAATAATAATAATAATAATAATAGTAATAATAATAATAATAATAATAATAATAATAATAATAATAATAATAATAATAGTAATAATAATAATAATAATAATAATAATACTATAATAGTAATAATAATAGTAATAAAAATAGTAATAATAATAGTAATAATAATAGTTATAATAATAGTAATAATAATAGTAATAATAATAGTAATAATAATAGTAATAATAATAATAATAATAATAATAATAATAATAATAATAATAATAATAATCATAATAATAATAATAATAATAATAATAATAATAATAATAATAATAATAATAATAATAATAATAATAATAATAATAATAATAATAATAATAATAATAATAATAATAATAATAATAATAATAATAATAATAATAATAATAATAATAATAGTAATAATAATAGTAATAATAATAGTAATAATAATAATAGTAATAATAATAATAATAATAGTAATAATAATAGTAACAATAATAGTAGTAATAATTGTAACAATAATAATAATAATAATAATAATAATAATAATAATAATAATAATAATAATAATAATAATAATAATAATAATAATAATAATAATAATAATAATAATAATAAGTATCTGCAAATACTACTTGAATTTGAAAATTTTGTCAACCCTAATATCTTGGTTGGACAAATCTCAACCTTTACTAGCTAGGAAACAAATACTCCCTCGTTTCATTTGAAGCTTCACTTTTTATCAAAACGGGTATTCGGTTAAAAGTTTCACATTTCTTAAAATGGACATTTTAGATTATTATTCTACCCACTAATTTTCTCTCCTACTTTACTTTTATACTCACAACACCAATCAACTCACTATTTCCTATCCCACTTCTCTCTCCAACCTCACTTTTCATACTCATAACACTTATTCCACTAATTTTTTTTTAATTTTTGTGCCACCTTCAAAATGGTGAAGATTTAAATGGGACGGAGGGAGTATTATTATCACGATGGCCATCTTTTTGTAATTATTGTAGTATGAGTAATACTACATAGGCACAAAATAATCACAAAATTTTGCTCAAAAATTTTTAGGTGTAATAATTTATTGTTGTTTTTAATTAAAGTGTAGCGGATCCGTTATTAATATAAACAATAAAATATCGTTAATTGATTTTGTGATAAAAAATTTGTAACTTTATTTTGTGCTGTTATCATTGCTTTTAAAGTAATACTCCCTCCGTCCCTAAATGTTTGTCCCATTTCCTTTTTTTCTTTGTCCCAAAAAGTTAGTCTCATTTTCAAAATTAAAGCTTCAAAATTACTAAATTTTCAAAACTTGTAATGTAACCGTAAAATGTTTGAAAAGTTAAATGGGACAAACATTTAGGGACGGAAGGGGTACTTATTAAAATGTTAGGCCGAAAATAAGTGTTTTTTTGTCAGTCACGTGCTTCATATGGGGGGCGTGGGAAACTCTAGACCACGCAGAGTTACAACATCACTGAACCTCTTTCAAATGAACCATAAACTAGAAAACTTAGTTTTAAGTATCTGCAAATACTACTTGGTTAATAATAATAATTGATGCCGCAAGAAATGTGTTTATCAATCTTTCTCCACGTGGCAAGACTGATCACCTGACTCCTTGACCTGAAACCAGAACCCACGACTAGCCGGATGTGTCTCCGGCTTAGACCCTCGGGCGTGAGAGTAAGTGTATGTGTTGGAGAGCAAATAATGTATTGAACAAATGATATTCAAATGACAAAATTGCAGTTACCTTGGAATCGTTGTAGTGGTTATGTATTTATAGTTGATGAGTGTGATATATTTGGTAGGGCTGCATGAGCTCCGAGATTTGTGGGACAGTTATACATCATGTGAACGTGTCCTGAACGGCTCCCTGATTTGTAGGGATCCAGTTATGGAAAGAATAGAGGCACGTGCGCCTGTAACAGTTAGGTCGACACTTGCTTGGCATGTCGAGGTCGCCATTTGGGGTTGGGTCGACCTGACTAACGGGTAGAGTTGGATCGTACCCGAAGCATAACTTGGATCGTAGAGTCGGACTAAGTTAGGTCGGGACCTGATATGTCGGACAATGAACTTAAGTCGACTGATCTATAAGATGGGCCATGAGCCATGTAATAATCGGTCCTAGTCCACTAAGAATGTGGTGGCAATAATTGCTTGAGGACTGGGCTTTACTCGCTTGGCCCAGCTCGACACTTTTGGTATGTTCAGTGGCCCCCAACTTTCTGAGTTGACTTCGTCGACTAGGAAGTTAATGTTAGAACATGAATTAATTAATATGTGTTATTTAATTCCATTTGTTATAATCATTTAATAATGTTAAAGTATAGACAAAATGTGTAGAATTCCATTAGGTGTAAGTACCATTAAATGATGGGCATAATAGTAACTTCACACCATCATCTTTATGAAAGGGTGTAGTCCCTAAATGAAGTGCCCCTTCTCTTATTATATAAAGGCTATCCATCAGCCATTAGAGACACTAGTTACATATACAATTCAGTCATAAGAATTCTCTTCATTCATCAAGAAGATTATAGTGTGGACACTATCATTTAGAAGATCTACTCTTCCCTACTTTCTCATTTATTTAAGAACAAGATCAAGAATACAATCATGGAATCACAAGGTACACGCTTCCGTATTATTCTTCTTCTTCTTCTCCTTCTCTTCTTAATCTAGTTGTGAGTCGGTTCATGGTTAATGGATCGTTAATGTTCCAACAATTGGTATCAGAGCCTACTCATATACTAGATTGAGTTTGAAATTCTTATAAATCCTTATGCTTTAATTCTTGTATGATTTCATTTAGATTTTGTTCTTGATCATGATACTCATCTTGTCTAAGAGTATTATATTCATAAAACTTCATTCTATTTCTGTTTTTGGTTCACTCAAAGGCTTTCAATTCTTAATGTAAGATTATCCCATTTTGAACATAGCCACCATCCTTGGATGCGTTATGAGTTTGTTCATATGCATAGCCACGCATTTAAAAATGTGATGTGAATATGCGGATCTACTTGCTTTGGTTGAATATTGATTCACCATTAAGTTAAGAATTGATAGTCTAATTGGGTGTTATGGCTCGTTGTCCTGGCAAAGGGCCCGGCGCCCTCCGAGGGCGCGGGCCTAGCCGTCGTGTAGACTGGTATCGGGCATCAAAGGGGGGTGCGGGGGGCTACGCCCCCCGCGGTATGGTATGACTCTCTCTATTTGGTTCAAAACTGTTCATAAAAGGGTGTTAAAAATGGTGACTTTTCGTCAAATCTGGGCACTGGGCACATGGGCGGTCGCCCATCTTGACCTGGGCGGTCGCCCATGTGTACAGCGACTTCAAAATTTGTGGAATTGAAGCTTGGGCGGTCGCCCACCTTGACCTGCGCGGCCGCCCATGTGTGCAGAAGCTTCAATGTTTATAAAACTGCAATTTTTTGGTCATTCGTACCCTTTTGGTCATTTGTGATAATTTGTTAGTAAATTATAGTATCTGGACACCAGTCGCGCTTCGGCGGTTCTTAGAGTTATCGAACTTTAAGAATGGACGGGTAGAACAAAAGGATACTATCTTTTAATGATAAATTTCACTTATTTATTTACCCTTTAAATTTTCAGAAATAACCTTAAGGCTTTTTGTTTCCGATTAATTATATCCTTAACATTTTGGACATAATTAACATGCTTGTTTCCCAAAGGAGACCTTGTTGATTAAATTCAAACTTGTTAAAAGATGAATGTAAATATTGATATGTGATAACATGCTTGTTTCCCAAAGGAGACCTTGTTGTTGACTAAGTATTTACATTCATGGGGTAATAATTGAACTAAACTTTTGGTCATTTTAAATGTTGTGAACCATCCCAAAGGAAGACGGGTGTTTAAAGTGAATTGTTTATATTCTTTATTGCCGGGGAACAAGTACCTTAAACTTTAGGACATTTTTTGTACTTGATCCAGCCCAAGGAAGGCAAGTATTTAAAGTGTGTTGTTTAAGATATTTGTTTACCTTAAGATAAATCAAATTGTGAGTCAATTCGCAATCCAAAGATTAGTCTTGATGTCATGTTGATTATCTTTTATTTTGATGGAATTCATTTGATATAATTAATCATTATGTAGTTTCTTATATATGTTTTGTTTCATTCTTGTTCTTCTCCTTCAGATTTGATTAATGCTTCATCCGTAACTACTGCTATAAATGATGCACATTTGCTTACTGGGACTAAACTTAAAACTTGGAAAAATAATATAACGATGATCTTAGGCAATATGGACATCGATCACGCATTTGGGGAATCAAGTCCCGCTGCTCTCACTAAAGGAAATACCGTTATAGAACGGAAAAATATTGAGCAATGGGAACGGTCCAACCGCGTGAGTCTAATGATCATGAAAAATGCAGTTTCAGAGACATTTTTGGACAATGTCTCTGAAATCGAAAATGCTGAGTTTTTTCTTGAATTCTTGTGGAAATTTGTTTCCATTCGGTACAAAGGTGACGAAAATCTTCGGGAGTACATTATCGAATTATTTCATCTTTCGATCAAACTAAAAGCACTTAAGTTAGAGATTTCGGAAGATTTGCTCGTGCACTTAGTTTTGATCTATCTTCCTCCTCAATTTGGTCCTTTTGAAGTGACCTATAAATGTCAAAAGAAAAAGTGGAATATTAATGGATTACTTTCACATATGACATTAGAGGAAGATAGGATGAAATATCTCAAATTAGAAAGTACTCACTCAGCATTTACTTCTTCTCGTGGGATTAAGAGAAGAGGGAAGGAAATTGCGGTTGCAAGTAAGAAGCATAAGGGATCATTTAAAGATCATAAAGTCAAGAAATGCTTCTTTTGCAAGGACCTTACTCGCATGAAGAACGACTACCATAAGTATCGCAAATGGCGAATTCAGGATGGTATGTCATTTGGTCTTGTTTGTACTAAGGCAAATTTGGTTTCAATTCCTTAATATACATAGTGGTTGTATTTGGTGCAACAAATCACATTAGTTCATGTATGCAGGGTTGCCTGAATTTCCGAATTCCCAGTGAAGATGAGAAATACATCTATATGGAAGCTGGAAATCCGATTGAAGTTATAGGCATAGGAACTTTTAGATTATTGATAAGTACTGACTATTATTTTGTATTAAATAATACATTCATTGTACCATCCTTTTGATGGAATTTAATATCTATCACAATTTTGACAAGGAAGGTTACTCTTGTTCTTTGGTAATAATAAATGTGATCTTTATTTTAAATTTCAAACTTGTCGGTACTAGTACTTTGTCATATATCGATAATCTTAATTTACTTGACACAGTCAAGAAAACGAATGGTTCCCATAATAATAATGAAACCAAAACTAAAGGCACTAAGCAAAAATTATCAAGTGAAAATTCTTGTATTCTATGGCATAGGCGTTTGGGTCATATCTCCAAAGGGAGAATTGATAAAGCTTATGTCAGAGGTAATCCTAAAAATAACTTGATACTCCGGATAAAACTTTTGCATTAAGTGTTTTAAAGAATAAATTTACAAACATTAAAGGAAATAAAATTTTGAGAATATCAAACGTCTTGGAACTAATTCATATGGACATTTGTGGACCATTCATTAATCCTTCATGGAATGGTCAACAATATTTCATTACGTTCATGGATGATTACTCTCATTATGGATACATTATTTTCTTCATGTAAAGTTTCAATCATTGGACGTTTTCAAGTCTTTTAAGGCATAAGAAAGACTATTAAGAACGTTAAATCCGATCATAGTAGTGAAAACTACGGACGGTATAACGTATTGGGTGAATAACGTTCGGGTCCTTTATACTCGCTATTTTTTGAAGAGTGTAGGATTGTCCCTCACTACACCATGCCGGGCAAACCTAGCATAGTATATTGGAGAGACATAATAGAATCCTTAAGGATATGGTAAGAAGTATGTTTTCTTATACTTCTTTACCTCACTCATTATGGGCGAAGCATTAAAAACCGCAGCTTATATTCTCAATAGAGCACCTTCAAAAGCTATCGATAAAACCCCTTATGAGTTATGGACGAATAAGAAATCGTCCTTAAATTATCTTCATTTATGGGGGTGTCCAGCAGATGCTAGACCTTATAAGGTCAAATGAGGGCAAACTGGACCTAAATACTGTTAGTAGCTATTTTGTAGGGTATGTCGAGAGATCTAGGGAATAAAAATTTTATGACCCGAAAACTAGAACATTTTTCGAGACTGACAATGTTAGGTTCCTTGAGGATGTTGAATTTAGTGGGAGAAATAGTAATGATTTTGAATTTGAAGAGTTAGAGGAACCACTCTTTGTTCCTCAAACTTTAGTTCCTGTTGAAAATCAAGTAATTGTACCTGAAATTCAACAAAGAACATACAATTCAAAATAATATAGAGACTCCCGTAAATAACGGACAACATGAAAATGTTGGACATAATGAAATTCAACAACCTCAAAATAAGAATGAACCGGTTCCCTTAAGAAGATCTACTAGAGAAAGAAGAAATGTTATTCCGGATATTTATGATATGTATCTTGCGGAGAATGAGGACACCTTAAGTTTAGTGGGAGATGATCTAATCACCTTCCATGAAGCCATTAATAGTCCTAATTCTCATAAGTGGATCAATGCCATTAATGAGGAGTTAAAATCAATGAAAGACGATGACATTTGGGATCTTGTCCCATTACCTGAAGGTGTAAAACCTATTGGTTATAAATTGATATTTAAAACCAAAAGGTATTAGCAAGGTAATATGGAAAGATATAAGGCACGTCTTGTTACTAAATGATTTACTCAAAAGGAAGGCATTAATTATAAAGAAATATTTTTTTCCGAAATCTTCTAAAACCTCTTTTATGATCATTATGGCATTAGTGGCACATTATGATCTTGAGCTTCATCAAATGGATGTTAAGACAGCTTTTCTCAATGGCAACATTGAGGAAACTATCTATATGAAGAAACCAGAAATGGTGACTAATTAGGATCAAACTAGTCAACTGGTTTGTAAACTTAAGAAATCCATTTATGGGCTAAGTAAGCATCTCGTCAATGGTACTTAAAAATTTAACCAAGTTATTCTTTCATTTGGCTTTGAAATGAATCTTGGTAAAAATTGTGTGTACCATAAGTTCAGTGGGAGTAGATTTATTATTTTGGTCTTATATGTGGATGATATTTTTCTTGCTAGTAATGATAAGGACCTTCTAAAAGAAACTAAGAAATTTCTCAAACAAATTTGAGATGAAAGATCTTGGTAAGGCATCTTTTGTATTAGGAATCAAAATTCATCGTGATCATTCACGAGGTATTTTGGGATTATCACAAAAGAGCTATATAGAAAAGGTATTACAAAGGTTTAGCATGGAAAATTGTAAACCACATGACACCCCTATCTCTAAGGGAGATAAATTCAGTCTAAAGCAATATCCTAAAATTAATTTTGAATCCAAGTATATGGAAAATATCCCTTATGCACCGGCAGTAGGAAGCTTAATGTATGCGCAAGTCTGTACTCGTACAGACCTTGTATTTATTATTGGGATGCTTGGTTAATACCAAAGCAATTCGGAAAGAAGAACATTAAGTCGCATCCAAAAGAATGATGAAGTACCTATAAAACATTAAACTACATGCTTATGTATATAAAATCGGATCATTTTGAGATCATTAAGTATTCCGATTATGTTTTAGTGGATGCAAAGATGTCGAAAGACATCATATGGTTATGTCTCTTGTTGAAAATAAATAAGTATAAACTGAACAAATAGATATACAACTTATAGGATCAAACTCCATGTTATTGGATCCATTTTGTAAAGCGTAATCTCTTTTGATGTTTCACAAGCATACTACTCATATAGGTGAAACAATTTTGATAATGCTTAAATCAGTGGGAGTTTGTGTTGTTTTCTATTTCTTTGTGTTGTTTTTATTTATATTGATCTCATTTGGTTAAGTAGGACTAGTTGGAGAATATATATATGCGTTCTTCATATATATTCATTAATATTCCATGCTACATATCTATACTTAATCTATGTCATTTAGTTGGATATATATATGTGATTAATGTGGGTTTAGTTGCGAATCAATTACAATGACTGCCCCCTTTAGTCCCTATACTTATAAGACTAATGGACGGAATTGTGTTGGATGACAATAAACGTGCACATAAGGGTTGTCATTCATGTTATAAATGATTAAGGAATTTATTTAGTAAAAGATACATATTAATATTAATCCAAGTGGGAGATTGTTAGAACATGGATTAATTAATATGTGTTATTTAATTCCATTTGTTATAATCATTTAATAATGTTAAAGTATAGACAAAATGTGTAGAATTCCATTAGGTGTAAGTACCATTAAATGATGGGCATAATGGTAACTTCACACCATCATCTTTATGAAAGGGTGTAGTCTCTAAATGAAGTGCCCCTTCTCTTATTATATAAAGGCTATCCATCAGCCATTAGAGACACTAGTTACATATACAATTAATTCATAAGAATTCTCTTCATTCATCAAGAAGATTATAGTGTGGGCACTATCATTTAGAAGATCTACTCTTCCCTACTTTCTCATTTATTCAAGAACAAGATCAAGAACACAATCATGGAATCACAAGGTACACGCTTCCGTATTATTCTTCTTCTTCTTCTCCTTCTCTTCTTAATCTAGTTGTGAGTCGGTTCATGGTTAATGGATCGTTAATGTTCCAACAGTTAAAGGAAATTTTGATGAAGATTACTGTGACTCGCAGGTCGCTACTCATGTTGATGTTTAGTCGACCAAAGGTGACATGGCTCAATCCTGGACATTGATGTCGAGCGGTCAGATCTGGAGGAGCGCCGTATTCCGTAATGATTACTATTTGACGTTTGGAAAACTGTCTTGGGAACTATTTTCCCCATTTAATTAGGAAAATAATTTTCGAATTTTTCCTTTTTCCTCTTCAATTGTGGAAAATATAAATACTGGAATCCTTTTCCATTTTGAACTTTTACCGTCTCCAAACTCTGGTATACTCAGACGAATATTGCGAAGTAGCAGCAGGTTTAAACAGGGCTCCCTTCTTCTGCAACAGCTTCCTCTTTCAAAACTACTTGAGGTATTTCTCTCGTCTTCTTGCATTAGGGCTTCAATTTTTACTTTACTTTTGATTTTGCCATGGCTAGAACCTTCAGTAGTGAACCAGGAGCTTAGTATGGCTATTGCACTGTGAACCATCGAGTGTACAAGCATATGAACGAAGAGTGGAGAGAGATGTCCTTGAATGAGTGTGCCTCCATCTTGACAAGGTGGGGGCTGAATTTTAGGGAAATAGGATTGCCCATAGGAGAAGAAGTAGGTGAATTGATAGTTGACGACTCAAATGTTGTCTCTTTTCATCTCTTCCATGAATTGCTTGACCACATATCACTGTTCTATGTTAGGGATGCTAGTAAACCCTCCTTCCTTAGGAATAGGAGAGGTTTTCCAGGGGAGTCTAGGTCGCCCTTAGGTAGGTCGTCTGACTGTGATCATAGGCCTGACTCCCCTGTTTCTCCTTCTTCTTGTACATATATGGGAACTCGCGAAGGTGCTACAGCTTCTACCTCTTCAAGTCCTCGAATTGTAGATGCATTTGACGACTTGGCTGTATCGGGGAAGAATGAAAGGGGTTATGTTCCTCAAAGGCCATTAAGAGGAAAAAAGAACTTGGAGTCCAGATATGCCATGGTATATGATTTTTGTGAGGTAAGTAGGGAGGATTTTAGAGTGACTATCCTCAGTAAGAAGGAATTCATGGCCCAATTTGGTAAGACATTCACTAAGGACGCCACTAGGGTAGCCTTCTTTTATGGCCAATTCGAAGCTGGCTTGAGGTTGCCACTTGATCCCTTTATCAATGAATTTTTAGAGTGTACTGATGCTTTACCTCTCCAATTGGGAGCTAACACCTGTAGGGTTCTAGTGTATTTTGCCATGGTTTGTAGGTTCCTAGGATATGAACCATGTATGAGGGTGTTTAAGGAATTCTTTTGTGTCAAGTATGGTGGAACTGATATGGGAATCAGTACTCCCTCTAAACCCAACTCTCCCAAACTTTTTATGAACCTTCCCAGCAAGGCGAGTGGGTGGAACTCCCACGTGGTTGTGGTGGAGAGTAGATTAGGATGGGAATTTCCTTTGCCCAATGCTGAAACAGAACCTATAGAAGAGGGAAACTATTGGGAGCCACATTGGTATTTTGACTTGTATAAGAGGTTGTGCCGCTTGGCTAATAAGGGGCCCATCAGTTGGGAGACTTTGGGTACCACCAAATATAACTATATCCAAGCTGGGATGATGGTGTGAGTACCCCGACCCAAACTCGTGTTTTTGGGTCCGCTTTCCTTGAGTTGCATTTAGTTTTGGGCTCGTTTATTTATTAAAATGCATTTTCGGCCTAAATGATTTATTTATTCACCTTGATCCACTCACTCTTTCTTGGGCCTGCCTCCCTGCGGCCCAATTTGTCCTAAAATTGATCGGTGTCATCCGACATAGGGCGACCCAAAGGCGGTTAACGCCCTATGTCGTACGACATGAAAGGTCCCATCAGCATGCCTATAAATAAAGGGCTTGGCTGATCATTTTAAGGGGGGGCTTTGGCAAGTAAGGTCACTCTGCTGAAATAGAGACTCACATTCTCTCTCATTCACACACACTCACCTCCCTCCTCACACACACACACATCCAAGCCAAGGTCCAAAGAGTGATCTTCTTTGTTGGTGTTTTGAAGGGGTAAACACCATACTATTGGTGCTTTTACCTTGTGGACTACAATAGGTAGACACTAAACCCCTTCTCTCTCTGATTACATCTTGCATACTTGTTCATTTCATCTTGCATGCTTATATTGTTTGACATTATGTGAATATTTGGGATTTTGCATGATAAAGGTGGTGGAGATGTGAATCATCAACATTCACATCTCCTCACTTCAGATCTGGACATTTAGTGTCATTAGTTGCATTAAAGTTTGCATCTTGGTTGATTGTGTTTGAGTTAGGAGGTGATGGCCACATGATCATGGCCAAAAACATGTGATTATTCACACTTGGCCATTAAAGCCATGTGATCCTCCCATAATACTCACGTAGTGTGGTTATTCTACTACTTTCAGTTGATATTATAGCTTAGTTTTGTGTTTTGAGCAAGGTGGGATCAATCTGCTGAAGGGCACTGAAACAGGACTCCTATGTCGAACGACATGGGACACCTAAAGGAGTCCTGTGTCATACGACATAGAGATCCCAGAAAGCTGTTTGGCTTCAGTGACTTCAGATCAACCCAGATTGACCCCCTTTGTGATTTAAAGCTGTGTTTAAGTAGTTTTAGTTCGTTTATCACTGTTTGGGAAGTCTGAGATCTGTTTGGGTGCAACCCACTGATGGAGGCGGTATCTGTCGTATGACATGGATAGCCCTGGGTGTCCTATGTCATACGACATCCGTATCACCAAAAGTCAATTTTGACTTTGCTCACTCCAATCAACCCCAAATTGGTCCCGGACCATAAACAGTGTCTCTCCTTAGTTAAATAGCCTCGTATTAGCTTTAGATTAGCTTTGGTGGCTTAACCACCCCCTTTGTAAGAGGCAATCTGATCAGGATGTCTTATGTCATCCGACATCCCTCTCATGAGGAAGTCCTGTGTCGGACGACATCCGAGGTTCCTGGACAGACTGTCTCAGCCTTTTCCTTGTGATCCAAGCAATCGTTTGTAAGGGTGTGACCCCCTTTAATGGTTCACAAGTTTTACTCAGTTCTTAATATTATCAATGAAATCCAAATTTGCATGCCTTGCTTGTTGACACAAATTGCACACACTTAGAATGATCTTATTGTCCATTGTTTGATTGAAAGTCTCAAAAGAGGCAATGTGGGTGAGCTCCATATTCTCTTCCCACATCGTAACTTGACCCCCGGACCCATTTTCTCATTTCAAAAGGTTTTTCAATGTTTTCCTTAAAAACGGCATGGCGACTCCCAAAAACGAAAATTATTTTTATGATTTCGGCGAGGCGTTCATTCAGTGGCGACTCCGCTAGGGAAAAACATTGAAAAGCTTTTATTTTTAATGAAAAGAATGATACTTGGTATATAGGTGGAAACCATTAAGTTTCCCGTATCGCTTCCTAACCCGAGGCTTGGGATAAGTTATGGTCTAACAATGCCACGTACCGGTATCCTTTTCGAAAAAAAAAAAAAGAAGAAAAAGCTTTTCTTAAGAGGGTCTAACTTTCTTTAATCAACTTGGACAATTTTCTTATTCTCTTTGTGTATGATTTGTGTCTTTATGTGCTCCTATGTGCCATGCCATGCTTCTGTGCCTATATGCTTTGTATGCCTTGGTATGTGAGTATTTTGGATGATGGGGCCTCCCCCTTGCTGTTTGTTTGGCTTTATTGGTGAAATACCCTGTGTCGGACGACATCCCTTTCCTGGGAAGTCCTGTGTCGGACGACAGAGGAAGGCAGTGCAGGGGCAGTTTCAGTTGATCAATTGGACAGGGCAGGATGATTCTGAGATGCAGCTGCTGGTTTTTTTCTTGGCATTTGAGCCAGGAAATAAGCTCGCAGCTTCCTTGAAGCCATGACTAAGGCATACGCAACCTTCTCCGTGTTGTAATACCTGCCCTTAACGTCTGACAGGGCCTTGCTAATATAGTACATGGGCCTTTGAAGCCCTTCTTCTTCTCGAACTAAGACTGCTACAACTGATTGATCACCCACAGACTGATATACAAACAAGGTCTCTCCAGTAGTCAAGTTGCTTAATAGAGAAGGAGTAGCGAGGTACTCCTTAAGTTGTTGGAACGTCGAATGACATTCGGCCGTCCACTCAAAATTTTTTGTCCCCCTCAGAGATTTTAAGAAGGGGAGAGACCTTTCTGCCGACTTAGCTATGAAGCGATCTAGGGCTGCCACCCTTCCATTAAGTCCCTGCATCTCCTTTATACTTGTAGGCTTCTTCATGTCGACTAGAGCCTTGATCTTCTCTGGATTGGATTCAATACCTCGCTGGGACACCATGAAGCCAAGAAATTTACCCTCTGCTACTCCAAATACGCATTTGCCTGGGTTAAGTTTCATGTCGTTTGCTCGTAGATTGGCGAACGTTTCCTTTAGGTAGACTATGTGACGTCCGGCCTTTGTTTTGATGACCATATCGTCGATGTAAGCCTCCATGTTTTGGCCAATCTGTGGAGCAAAGACCTTGTTCACCATACATTGGTAGGTCGCTCCTGCATTCTTTAACCCGAACGACATCATGTTGTAGCAGTAGATGCTACCAGCAGCTTGAAATGCCGTCTTCACTATGTCATCCTCATGCATCTTGATCTGATGGTAGCCTGAATAGGCATCTAGGAAGCTGAGGGTGGAGTGGCCAGCAATAGAATCAACAAGCTTGTCAATTCTAGGGAGGGGATAGCTGTCTTTTGGGCAAGCAAGGTTGAGGTTGGTGAAGTCGACACACATTCTCCATTTGCCATTTGACTTTTTCACCATGACCACATTGGCTAACCAGGTTGTATGTGTAGCCTCCTTTATGATACCTGCACTCAAAAGTTTTTGTACCTCGAGTTTAATGGCCTCATCCTTGTCGCGAGCAAAGCTTCTCAGCCTCTGAGGTTTGGGCTTTATGGTCGGGTTGACTTCCGGCCTATGAACAGCGACCTCTTCCTTAATCCCCTTCATATCCTCTACTCGCCATGCGAAGACATCATTGCTTCCCTTTAGTAGCTCGATGATCTCTGCTCTTTCTTCGGCTGATAGTTGCTTTCCAATCTGAATCTTTTGCTCAGGATAGGAAGGGTTTGTGATTACCGATTCCAGCTCATCCACAGCCTCTAGCTCTGGACCATCTCTGAACTGCAGGGTCTCAATGATGATCTCTCTAACCCTCCGTCTCTCTTCGGCCCCCAAGTGGGGAGCTTCCTCAGCGATCATGTCATCCAACTCATCTGCTATCTCACTGGTGGTGGCCCCCGAGTTATTGTCGATTTGGAGGCATAGCTCGCCTATGAGGACTTGGTCGACCATAACTGTATCTGGATCGACCGCTGTGACTTCAGAGTGACGTGTCGACTCAGCCATGCTTTCGTCATGTGAGTGATAGGTCGACTCTTCCACATTGGGTATCATAGATAGTCGAGTGGTTTTGGTGACCGTCTGAGACAGCTTTAGGTATCCTTCAGCAGTTTCAACCTCTAGTTCCCTCTTCTTTCTTTCTCGAAGGACATGATCAAGGTATGCTCGAGCTGTGCCTTGTACACAGCCGACTCCAGCTGGTGTGGGGAATTTAACTCACTGATCGGGGATTGAGGCCACCATTCCAAGTGCGACCTGTCCAGGGATACCAAGGATAGCAGCATAATCACTGTTCACATCAATGACAATAAATTTTAAGAAGGGGAGAGACCTTTCTGCCGACTTGGCTATGAAGCGACCTAGGGCTGCCACCCTTCCATTAAGTCCCTGCATCTCCTTTATGCTTGTGGGCTTCTTCATGTCGACTAGAGCCTTGATCTTCTCTGGATTGGATTCAATACCTCGCTGGGACACCATGAAGCCAAGAAATTTACCCTCTGCTACTCCAAATACGCATGTGCCTGGGTTAAGTTTCATGTCGTTTGCTCGTAGATTGGCGAACGTTTCCTTTAGGTCAACTATGTGACGTCCGGCCTTTGTTTTGATGACCATATCTTCGATGTAAGCCTCCATGTTTTGGCCAATCTGTGGAGCAAAGACCTTGTTCACCATGCGTTGGTAGGTCGCTCCTGCATTCTTTAACCCGAACGGCATCATGTTGCAGCAGTAGATGCTACCAGCAGCTTGAAATGCCATCTTCACTATGTCATCCTCATGCATCTTGATCTGATGGTAGCCTGAATAGGCATCTAGGAAGCTGAGGGTGGAGTGGCCAGCAATAGAATCAACAAGCTTGTCAATTCTAGGGAGGGGATAGCTGTCTTTTGGGCAAGCAAGGTTGAGGTTGGTGAAGTCGACACACATTCTCCATTTGCCATTTGACTTTTTCACCATGACCACATTGGCTAACCAGGTTGTATGTGTAGCCTCCTTTATGATACCTGCACTCAAAAGTTTTTGTACCTCGAGTTTAATGGCCTCATCCTTGTCGCGAGCAAAGCTTCTCAGCCTCTGAGGTTTGGGCTTTATGGTCGGGTTGACTTCCGGCCTATGAACAGCGACCTCTTCCTTAATCCCCTTCATATCCTCTACTCGCCATGCGAAGACATCATTGCTTCCCTTTAGTAGCTCGATGATCTCTGCTCTTTCTTCGGCTGATAGTTGCTTTCCAATCTGAATCTTTTGCTCAGGATAGGAAGGGTTTGTGATTACCGATTCCAGCTCATCCACAGCCTCTAGCTCTGGACCATCTCTGAACTGCAGGGTCTCAATGATGATCTCTCTAACCCTCTGTCTCTCTTCAACCCCCAAGTTGGGAGCTTCCTCAGCGATCATGTCATCCAACTCATCTGCGATCTCACTGGTGGTGGCCCCCGAGTTATTGTCGACTTGGAGGCATAGCTCGCCTATGAGGACTTGGTTGACCATAACTGTATCTGGATCGACCGCTGTGACTTCAGAGTGACGTGTCGACTCAGCCATGCTTTCGTCATGTGAGTGATAGGTCGACTCTTCCACATTTGGTATCATAGATAGTCGAGTGGTTTTGGTGACCGTCTGAGACAGCTTTAGGTATCCTTCAGCAGTTTCAACCTCTAGTTCCCTCTTCTTTCTTTCTCGAAGGACATGATCAAGGTATGCTCGAGCTGTGCCTTGTACACAGCCGACTCCAGCTGGTGTGGGGAATTTAACTCACTGATCGGGGATTGAGGCCACCATTCCAAGTGCGACCTGTCCAGGGATACCAAGGATAGCAGCATAATCACTGTTCACATCAATGACAATAAATTTTACCTTGGAAATGACCCTGTAAGGGTGTTGGCCTAGGTCGACGTCTAGCTCGATCTGTCCCTTGGCGTCGACCCGGTGATTGGTGAAGCCTTCCAATCTGCCATCATGCCTTTCGAGTTGCTCATTCGAGAGTGAAACTACCCGGATCCGGCTCGCGCGCGGAGGCCCTGGCATCTCGCATTTTATCGCGTCGCGTTCGGGAAAGTTCGCCCGGATCCGAGAGGCAGCTCGTTCGCGCCCCGGCATCTGGCTCATTCCGCTTTGCGTTAGTTGGGAGGTGTCTCGCCGTGTTTTTGCTTTGTAGAGTCGCCACGCCATTTTTATTAAGCCCAAAACATTGAAAAAGGGCATCAGTTTAAAAATAAACTGTTTTTGTGTGATGAGATTTTGAGTTCGGAGGTCAGATGACTCCTCGGGAAGAGAATATTAGAATCTTAGAGCTCACCCGAGTCGCCTCGTAAAAACGAGTCTTTCGGATACCCCTAATATTCTTTAACTGTTGTGTGTGTGTGTGTATGTGCTTTTAAAAATGCATGCTGTATCGGATGTCTACATTGTACACTGCTTTATTGAAATGTATTGAAATAGTGTAGGAAGGAAGCCTTACCAATGTTGGTTCGTGTCTGTCTTCCGCTGGGGAATAGTGTTTGAGGATGGAATAGTGTTCCGGTACGGATCGGGATTACTTCGGGAGGAGCCGGTTGTCTGCGGACAGAGTTTCGGCGTACGTCGGGATTGTAGGTTGCGTTCGGGCAGAGGTTCGGCGTGCGTTGGGATCGCAGGGATCACTCGGGCAGAGGTTCGACGTGCGTTGGGATCGCAGGGATCATTCGGGCAAAGTTTTGGCGTGCGTTCAAGTTACTGGTTTGACTCGGAAAGAGCCGAGACGCCTTGGGAAAGACTAGGCAAGGCCTCGGAATACCACGAGGGGCCTCAAAGTACCTTGAGAGTGCCTCGGGGCAGCGCGGGATCGTCGCGGGAGCGCTCGGAGAGGCTTCGGAGCACCACAAGGGAGCTCTAAAGGCCTCGGAAGGATCCGAAAGGGGCCAGGATTGCCCCGAAGGGTCTTAGAGGGGTGCCTGAAGGCTGGGGGGAGAGGAGAGAAGAGGGAGATGTGTAAAATGAGGGAGGGGGAGCCCTCTATTTATAGTGCCAGATTAGGTGCAAGAAGGTCCGTACGGACCTTCTAGGTAATCCAATTTTTTGGTTTTCCTCGATTTGAGGGAATAATGTGGACTTTAAGAGAATTCTGAAATGATGATGTCTGGTTGCAATAAGGTCCGTACGAACCAACCTTGCATGCAGAAAGGTCCGTACGGACCAACCATGTAGGGGGGTAATGATCACTTTCGGGATTTGAGGGAATAAGTTGGACTTTAAGAGGATTCAGTAATCATTGAAGCAAAGAGGTCCGTACGGACCTTATTTGATTTTCTAATTTCTGAATAATTCCCAAAAGGTCCTTTTGTCCCTTTTTATCCCAGAAAGGTTCCTCCCTTGGTTTGGCTCGGGGTTTTTGGGGGGTTTTGAGTGTCAAAGGTCATCAAGACTGCGTTTGTGAGTCTGCGGTGTTTCCCTTGTGCTCGGAAGAGGGTGATCCAGATTGGGGTACTTACAGAAGCCCCTCGACGACGTCACTTACGGAGGAAGTGGGGTCGTCGATAAGATAAGGGTCCTGATCTGGATCGCGTTCTGGGAGAGGAAGTGACCGTGTAGGTCGGTGTGTGAGGACGTGGCGGCGTCCTGGGTGACCGCATAGGTCGGTGGTAAGGACGTGGTGGCGTCCTGGGTGACCGTATAGGTCGGTGGTAAGGACGTGGTGGCGTCCTGGGTGACCGTATAGGTCGGTGGTACGGACGTGGTGGCGTCTGGTGGCCGCGAGTCGGTGGTAAGGACGTGGTGGCGTCCTGGGTGACCGCATAGGTCGGTGGTAAGGACGTGGTGGCGTCCTGGGTGACCGCATAGGTCGGTGGTAAGGACGTGGTGGCGTCCTGGGTGACCGTATAGGTCGGTGGTGAGGACGTGGTGGTGTCCTGAGTGACCGTATAGGTCTGTGGTGAGGACGTGGTGGCGTCCTGGGTGACCGCATAGGTCGATGGCTGGACCCTGTGATAGGATTCCTACGTATCCCTAGCGGGAATCAAGCCTGGTCGTAGTTCAGAGGTCATGAAATTGTGAGTGTATGCGGGCGTGATGGTGCCCTAAAGTGTCGTGGGACCGTTGAGGTCGACTGTGAGGACGTGGAGGCGTCCTGGGGTGACCGCATAGGTCGGTGGTAAGGACGTGGTGTCGTCCTGTGTGACCGTATAGGTCGGTGGTAAGGACGTGGTGGCGTCCTGGGTGACCGTATAGGTCGGTGGTAAGGACGTGGTGGCGTCCTGGGTGACCGTATAGGTCGGTGATAAGGACGTGGTGGCGTCCTGGGTGACCGTATAGGTCGGTGGTAAGGACGTGGTGGCGTCCTGGGTGACCGCACAGGTCAGTGGTAAGGACGTGGTGGCGTCCTGGGTGACCGCATAGGTCGGTGGTAAGGACGTGGTGGCGTCCTGGGTGACCGCATAGGTCGGTGGTAAGGACGTGGTGGCGTCCTGGGTGACCGTATAGGTCGGTGGTAAGGACGTGGTGGCGTCCTGGGTGACCATATAGGTCGGTGGTAAGGACGTGGTGGCGTCCTGGGTGACCGCATAGGTCGATGGCTGGACCCTATGATAGGATTCCTATGTATCCCTAGCGGGAATCAAGCCTGGTCGTAGTTCAGAGGTCGCGAAATATTTGAGTGTATGCGGGCGTGATGGTGCCCTGAAGTGTCGTGTGACCACCGAGGTCGACTGTGAGGATGTGGTGGCGTCCTGAGATGTGCAATCTTACAAGAAGATAGTTTGTGGTATAGGAGGGCATGTCCCATCCTAAGATGATGCGAGGGCATGGTGATGCCCTAAGGATGTGGTGACCGCCGAGGTCGATTGTGAGGACATGGTGGTGTCCTGAGATGTGGTGACCGCCGAGGTCGATAGTGAGGACATGGTGGTGTCCTGAGATGTGGTGACCGCCGAGGTCGATTGTGAGGACATGGTGGTGTCCTGAGATGTGGTGACCGCCGAGGTCGATTGTGAGGACATGGTGGTGTCCTGAGATGGAAATTTTTACGATTTTCCGAATCGGGTGGTTTAAAGCCTTCCGGGCTGGAGATAGTGATGTGGGGGGTTTATACGGTCTTCCGGACCGAGTGGGTTAAAGCCTTCCGGGCTGGAGATAGTGATGTGAGAGGTTTATACGGTCTTCCGGACCGAGTGGTTTAAAGCCTTCGGGGCTGGAGATAGTGATGTGGGAGGTTTATACGGTCTTCCGGACCGAGTGGTTTAAAGCCTTCCGGGTTGCGGTTGCGTCATGCGTGAGTACTTGATTCGTCTTCTGACTGTGGTTGCGTCATGCGTGAGAACTTGATTCGTCTTCTGACTGTGGTTGCGTCATGCGTGAGGACTTGATTCGTCTTCTGACTGTGGTTGTGTCATGCGTGAGGACTTGATTCGTCTTCTGACTATGGTTGCGTCATGCGTAAGGACTTGATTCGTCTTCTGACTGCGGTTGTGGAGGCATGGCTGCCTTGAGCTTTGACTGTGTGAGGTGTGAACGTCTCGCGTTTTGTCCGTTGGGGAAAAGGTTGGTCTTACGATGACTGCCGGTGTTCATCCGTTGGGGATCATTGTGGCCTTGTAGGGGCTTTTTCTACTGAGAAGGTGACTTCGGGCTTACTTTGATGGCCGGTGCTTGAGTTGCCGTTTAGTGGGCGAAGTTCGGGCTTACGATGACGGCCGGTGGTTGCGTTGCCGTTTAGTGGGCGAAATCCGGACATACACTGACGGCCGGTGCTGGGGATATGCGGTCTTGTACGGGTTTGCAAGAATTCCCTTTTTGACTTGCTGGGGAAGGAGTTCGGGCTTAATTTGATGGCCGGTGCTTAAGTTACCGTTTAGCGTCTCGGAGGCGTTTTGTGCCTTGGGATTTGTGCTTGGAGACGTTGGCTCTTCTTCGCGCTTATTTCACCGTTTAGTGGGCGAGGTCCGGGCTTACGATGACGGCCGGTGCTTGCGTTGCCGTTGAGTGGGCGAAGTCCGGGCTTACGATGACGGCCGGTGCTTGCGTTGATTGGGTCAAGGACCAAACTGCATTGAATCTGCTGAAATAGGTCTTTGGACAGCCAGGGGCAAATATTATAAGGGCAAAAAAGTAATTTGGCCCCGGGTTGCAAGAAGGTCCGTACGGCTCTTCTTCCTTCTGCAAGAGGTCCGTACGGACCAAGGGCTGATTATTCTGATTCCCAGTTTTGACCAGGTTTAAAACCGAGGCACCCCTTCATTCTTCTTCTTCCAGTTCGTGCACCAGAGAGAGAGAGAGAGGGAGAAAACTCCATTTTTGCACCAAAATCCTCCATTTTCTTAGCTTGAATTGCTTGCAATGGCGGAAGGATCAAGGAGGGGACGTCGTCAACGAAGCCAAGAGATGATCGAGCAAAGGATGGAGCTTCAAAGGAATTGGATCTCCTTCGTGCCTTCTTCGAAGAACCCGGATGTGTTGTACCCGAATCCGGAGGTGCATAATCGGCGAGTTAGGAACGCCGGGGAGGTAAGAAATCAATTTAGTCTTGATTCCTTGCTTGGATTTTTGAATGTTAGAACTAAGTTTTAGTTTTTAGCATATTTGGGGCTTTTGTTATTTGCCATGCCTTTTGTGAAATTCGTGATGAATTGTTGAAATTGAGCATGTAAAAATTGTGGGTATGTGATTTTTGTGCAAAAATGTGTAGATTAGCTCTTATTTGTAAAAATAAAGTACCTCTCTTTGACAATGCATGCTTTGGTATTTTGTACCTTATGCTATTTCTGTATGTACATTGTGAGAAAATTGCCATGTAGGGACAAATTTGGTGAAAAATGTGACATGTGCCGTGTTTTGTGACGGGTTTTGTCTGAAAGTATGTGCCGTGTAGGGACGGAATTTTCTTTTGAAAATGTGTCATGCAGTGTGTGCCGTGTTTTTGGTGACGGACTTTTGTGGGGAGTTTATGTGCAATATGTGCCGTGTTTTGTGACGGGTCTTTTGAAAATGTGTCGTGTAGGGCTTAATCCCTCTGTTGAGAAAATTTATACAGTGTGTGCCATGTTTTATGACGGGTTACATGTGAAAATTATGTGCAATGTGTGCCGTGTTTTGTGACGGGTTACATGTGAAAATTATGTGCAATGTGTGCCGTGTTTTGTGACGGGTTCTCTTTTTTTTTTTTTATGCTTTGGTATTGAATACTGTGACTGACGTACCTTTGCTGTGTTTACCTGCAGGATGAGGGGCTTTTGGCTGGGAAAGCCAAAAAGATGAAGTCCCGAGGGTCGCTTGAGGATGTGGTGGAGCTGTGGCAGCAGTTGTCGGACTTCTCTATGGGGGGGCAGGCCGAGCCCTAAGAGGTTGGTGTATGCTTCCGGCTTGGGCGTGTTCGTGGAGAACTTGGCCGGGATCTCTGATACGAGGAAGAACAAGAGTATCTTCCTGGGTTTGTCTGAGTATTGGTGGGATACCACCCACACCTTCCATCCGAGCCGGGCGAGGTGGCGGTGACGCCCACCGATTTTCTTGCTATCACCGCTTTCCTTCAAAGGAGGGCCGGTGCGGTGGAGGGATAGGATATCCGAGGAGGTGTTGGTGAGGCTGCTGGGCTTTGCGCCTCTTCCTCGCGAGGGCTGGGCATCTTTGTACGGTGATGTGGAGATGCGGATTACGGCCGATGTGGGGCCTATTGCCGTGGTGCCGGCACAGTGACGGCGGATCGGTGGCGCGCTCCTTCACGTGGTTTTGCCCTTTCCGAGACTTTGTTCTCAAACAACGCGACCACGGCTCCTTTTGCTCTGCTGGAGAGCTTGATTGATTTGGAGAGAGTCTGTGATATAACTTGGGGCGAGGCGGGCTTGGCCGAGCTTTATTTCACCTTGGACCGGTTTAGCCGAGGCGTGGCCAGTTCTTTGGCCTGCTTTGATTTTGCTTTGGAGGTATGAGTTTATTGCTGTTTTTTTTTTTTTTGATTTAGCAACCTGTCATTTCTCCGTTTTCTTTTGCACTGAGCCTTTTCTACTTTTGTCCCAGGTGTGGTTCTACGAGATCTTTCGGTGCTTCCCGTGGGATCGAGATCCTGGGGCCATAGCGGCCTATCCTGCTATGTTGGGCTGGGCCCGTCCGGCGAGGAGGAGGAGGACCAGTAGGGGGAAGCTCACCATTACCTACGGGGAGGTGCAGGCGCATTTGGGGAGAGATAGCCCGGCGGAGTTCGCTCTGTACCCTTTGGCTCGGTATGAGGCTGACGATTTCGAGGGTGCTCCCGTGGTGACAGCGCAGAGGAAGATGCTGCGGGGCCTGACCTGCGACGTCATGTACTTGGGAGAGAGGGTCTTACGCGGCATGGCCGGGTATGCTTCCCTTGGCTCCGAGGGACCCGCCTTTTGGGATGATGGATTCCCGGGATATGGATGTGCTTGAGTTTGAGAGGTATTTGGGCGGCGTGAGTGCCGATGAGTTTGTTTTGTATCGAGAGGAGTATGGGGCCTTCATGAGGAGGAAGTTGAGGACGCCACAGGTGTTGGCGAGGGAGAGGGAGGCTGGTCCGCGGGTCCCAGAGGTTCGGTGCACAGGCCGGATTTCACATATATACGGGCGACTCGTCGAGGCGTAGGGTGTCGGTACCGTGCACAGGCGCTCCTGCTGCTTATCGGGTTGACCCGGATGCGCCGGTGAGTGTGCTTACTCTTTTCATTTTGGCATCTTTTCTGTATTTTTCTCTTTTGTTGAGTATGACTGTATTGTTGAGCGTTTCTTTGGCTGCTTGCTTGTGCAGGTCCCGGGGAGAGCTTATGACATGCTGACCCGCCGTTATGTGGCGATGCGGTCCTTTGCGAAGAAGTTGGCGGGGAAGCTGTCTTGTCGGTCTTCGCGGCGTGTGCTGGCGTATGAGCCGATGCCTTCGAGGCATTCTATGGACGTTCCTCCACCGAGAGCCGAGCCGAAGCCACAGCAGGAGGGACCTTCGCGGGGGCGGCATAACATGGATGCCGGGACGTCCTCGGGAGCTCAGAGGTCGCAGACCCTTTATCAGTTCTTTCCTCCGCCGGATGCACAGGGTGAGGGTTCGTCGAGCACCTACTTCGATCCTTTTGTCGGGTTCGACCCTTAGAGTATCTTGAGTACCTACCCCAGGAGGGGGTTCAGTATTCTGACGACGAGGGTGTGACTGGCGAGTTTACCGGGATGCCCGACTTCTCGCTTGAGGATGTTGGTGATGATGATGATGCTGAAGAGTCGGACTAGGGTTCATTTGCTTTCCCTCTTTCCATATCTTTTTTTTTGTTTAGCAACACACATTATATGTACCTGTAATAAAACATTCGCATTTGTATCGCAAAGTATTTTATTCTAAGATGTAATGTGTCTTTGTGATTCCCGGTAATTGTCCTAGGAATTGTTGCTATTATTTTTTTTATTTGTGCATGCCACGTGAGTTGAGAGTGTGTTTGTGGTAGCGTGTGCTTGTCAGAAATGGCTTTGGCCAGAGTTTGGGCAGTTTGGAGCAAGGTCCTGCTGGGAACAGTGGTTGTTGGCCTATTTGCTGGGAAAGTGGGGCCAGGATGCAACAAGGTCCGTACGGACCAACCTAGGGTGCAAAGAGGTCCGTACGGATCACCTTTGCTTTTGGGAAGGGATAAATGCTTTCCGAATGTCTGGACTTTCCCCACTCCCCATTTGCAGCCATTTCGAGCTTTCTTCCCCATTTTCTCTAGGAACCTCCATTTTTGTCATGGATTCTTCGTACGTTCCAAGAATTTTGCCATGGTTTTCGCAGGAGTGGCAAACACATTTCCTTGAGCGGCTGAAAATGTGGATGCGACACCGTATGAGGCATCAGAGGCGGGCTTTCGAGGTAAGGTTTCGACTTTGCTTGGTTTGGTCCCTTAAGGAGTTGGTTCCTGATTGGGAATTGTTGCGGGCTGCCGCGAAGTTCTGGGATGTTAGGAGGCATGTGTATTGCTTCTCCTACAATGAGGTAGTGCCCACCTTTGAGGATTTTTGGGCTTTGATTGGAGGACCGGAGGTGGAGGCCATCTCGCTTCCTTTGATTGATAGTGCTGCCGTGAGTGTGAAGCTTGCAGGCTTTCTTCGGACTTCGTTGGAAGAAGTGTAGGGCATGAACCTTGATTCGGGTCACATTGACATTTCTGCGCTGTCGGAGCGGTTCATGATTGATGATGAGAGTGATATCTCGTGGGATGCGTTTGCCTTGTGCGTGATAGCGACGCTTTTCATGGTCAGCTCCCTTGGGGTTTGCTATGGCGCTTTGCTAGATGTGGTTGGGCACTGCAGATCTGGAGAGGATATTGCCCCGTTGGTGTTGGGGGAGACTCTTCATGGTATTGACCGTCTGGCGACTGGGGATCGGTTCATGAGAGGGCGAAGCCCCGCTTTGCTCACCTTGTGGCTGGGAGAGAGACTTCAGGCCATGCCCGAGGCTCCGACGTCGTTTAGCCCGTGGTCATTTGCTCGGCGACCTCTTGTGTTGGATATGGATCGTCACTTTGGGAGAGATGGATGGCACGGCTCGATACGCATCGAGATCCGTTGGTGGGTTCCTTTGGGGATTGAGACTAGGAGGGCCTTTCGGGAAGGGTCCTATGTTGTCGAGTTCCGGGTTTGTCTTGGTCCTCTTTCTATATTCCGTCCCTTGTTTCCGGCGGTTTGGGTGAAGCGAGGAGCCTTTGTTGGGGCAGGACGACCTTGCTCTTGCGGAGATAGCTCCTCTTTGTATGGCGGCTCCAGTGTTCTTTTGTATTTTCTGAGGGTATGGAAGTATTCTGCTTTCCCTCCTGTGGTGCTCCTTAGACGTTGGGAGAGTGTCGTATTGACGACTCAGTACCTGGCCTGGTATGAACAACGTGTTGGGCAGTCCCAAGTGGCTTTGGAGTGCAGGCATGGAGCGATTCTAGGGCCCGGTTGCCGTAATAGCTATTGCCTTAGGAGTGTCGAAGCCTGGTCTGACCCTCAGGATATGACGGGAGACACTTTGTTTGACTACGAGACTAGAGTTGACCGACTGACGGAGAGAGGTCCTCTTTTACAGACTCGCAGGGTGGAGATCCGAGCCGAAGCACGGGCGAATGAAGCCCTGAGAGCTGCTGGATTGTTTGACTCTACGGGGAGGACCCCTAATCTCGGACTGAGAGATGCAGAGCTGGCTCGTGTGGAGCGAAAGAAGACTCGTCGGGGATGAGGGAAGAAAGGGAAGAATGGCGAGGGGACAAGCGCAGATGGCGCGGAATGACCTCCTAGGTATCCATTCATTGCATTGCAAACACATTATTTGTTAAATGTATTAAGCTGTCTTTTAGCATGTTGTGAACTTGAGAGTAGACTGTGCTTGAACTCATCAAGAAATGTTGTAATCGTTAGTGATTTGTGATTTACTTTTAAAGCTTTGTCGAGACGCAAGATCTCTTGTTCGCTTTTGTGTCTTTTGTGAACCTTGGCGGCATCCATCCTTGGACTTTTCTGTTGCATTTGCGGACTGAAGCGGCACAGGCCACAGCGGCAATCCCCCTTTGCTCGGGCTTTGTGTTTGGCTGAGAGGTCGGATGATTCCCTGACAAGTCGTTTTGACGGTCTTTTCCGTGGCTTCCTTGCCTCTTTTTTTTTGTTGGCATCGGCCTCTTGACCTCTTTTTTTGTAGCTTCTGCTTAAGCTTCTTTTTTTTTATTTATATTTTTTTTTGTGAGCCCTTGCTCGAGCTCTCTTTTTTTTTTCGAAGCGCGTGAGGGCGAAGACAGGCCCCTGGCTTGGAAGCAGACATGGGTCAGTCGTTTGATGCTGAGTGACCTTTTGATGTCCTTTGATGTTGCCGCCGTTGTTTGACTTGGTCAAGGTGATGGTGGGGGCATGCTCTTGGAAAGTGTGTAGTTTGATGGAGGTCTTGATTGACATTCAAACTTTTGACTTTTTGTGTGTTTTTAGACCAGACCAATTAAGGTTGCCTACGTTCCCCCGGACTAGAGGGCTCAGTTCTGCGTAGTTCGACACTATATGGAGTGCCAAGAGATGCACAGTTGTTCTACTTTAGGCGAAGTATCTGCGAAGTTTGCTTCTGTTGACTGGATTCATGAAGGGATTGCCGTCTAGGTCTGTCAGCTTCATGGCACCTCCGGAGAAGATCTTTTGAACCACGACAGGGCCGATCCATGTTGGTTCCCATTTTCCCGGTGGGTTGGTTCGAGTGGGAGGCTTTTCTTTGAGTACGGATCGCCTTCCACGATGTCCGGGACTTGACTTTCTTGTCGAAAGCTCTAGCCATCTGCTTTGGTAGGCTCGGACGTGTTCCATGGCCTTTAGTCGTCGCTCGTCTAGCGAGCCAATTTGTCGTGTCGGCCGGAGCCATTCGACTTCGTTGACGTCATTTTCAGCGGCACTCGGAGTGAGGAATTTCCAATTCAATGGGAAGGGCTGCTTCCATCCCGTATGTCGGGCGAATGGGGTTTCTCCGTGGCTGTCTGGCCCGATGTTCGGTAGCCCCAAAGTGCAAGGTGCAGCTTCTCGGGCCAATCTCGTCCTCGGGTGGTCATTTTTTGGATGATCCGTTTGAGAGTCTTGTTTGCTGCTTCTACGGCGCCATTTGTTTGTGGCCGGTAGGGAGAAGACTTGTGGCGTGTGATCTTGAATTCGGCCAGCAGTCTATCGCATTCCCCTTCGAAGTGTGAGCCGTTCTCTGATATGACCTCATTCGGAATGCCGTATCGGCAGATGATGTTTTCCTTGAGGAAATGCGCGACTTTCTTGGAGGTGAGTACCTTGTAAGACTTGGCTTCGACCCATTTAGTGAAGTAATCGATGGCTACTAAGATGAACTAGTGACCGTTGCTGCCTGGAGGAGCAATTTTCTCGATGACGTCAATTCCCCAAGTGGCGAAGGGCCAGGGCGTAGTCATGCAGTAGAGATCGTGGGGAGGTAGATGATTGAGGTTGGAGAACCGTTGACACTTGTCGCAGCTTCGAACAAAGTGGATGCAGTCTGCCTCCATGGAGATCCAGTAGTAGCCCATCCTGAGAATGATTTGCATCAGGGCTCTGGCGTTCATGTGGGGACCGCAAGCCCCATTGTGGACTTCGTTCATGAACTCGCTTGCTTCTTCCTGGCTGATGCAGCGTAGGAGTAGTCCTTAGTAGCGTTTCTTGTACAGCATGTCCCCAAGGATGACAAAGTGAGAGGCGAGGCATTTTAAGGCCATGATGCTCTTGGCTTTGACCCCTTCACTGTGTTGGCCTTCCTCGTTCATGAAGGCGGTTTCCCCATTCTTGAGGTATTGGAAGATCTGGACTGTGCTGGAAATGGCTTCGGACTTGCGTCTCTTTGGCTCTCCAGCAATCTCGCAAATCGCTGTGATTAAAACCTCCTTGGCAGCTTGGGCCCGGTTTTTCTCTCGTTTGACAACATGCTTAAATGTTTGCTTGATGCATTTATTCAATTAATGTGTTTGCTTCATTGTGTAGATGAATTGTTATTAACTGTTTTGATTAGTTAACTCATCATTTGCAATGAAAGGATATTTTAGAAAGGTCGGACCTTTTATTGAAAGCGTAAAGACTGTACATTGTTGATTATGGACTCACGATCTTCCGGCGTAGAGCCATCAGATGACTCAAAAGACATGAATTCACAGACAACACGACTCGAAGCTAGACTATAGGCGGCGAGGGATTGGACTAGGCTTCATTACTCTTGGCAGGCTGTAGCTCTAGAGGGAGTGGCGATGGCTCTGGTGGCCAATCTTCAGTTGGCACGAATCCCGGAAAATAGCTTGCATGTGGTTCGACTTCAAACCAGATCGCGGAGGTTTTTGGTTGCTCCCCTGATGATTTCCCACCATTAGTGTTGTTACCAGTCCCTGGGGGTCTTTGATGATAGAAGTCGCCGAGGGCTACTTCTAAGAGGGCGAAGCATTCGCTGATTCGGAGTTGATTCTTGCTAATGTTGATCATTTTCATAGAATCCGCCTCTTTATCTGGGATCTTTGCTTGGACGACATTTACAATGTCTGATTCGAGGGGGCATGCTATCTCTCCTTCCCTGATTAGGCCTTGGAGGAGGTTGCGCCACTGTTCATCTAGGTCTGACACCGGGATGTTGAATTGGACTATGCTGTGATGGCTGTCCCCGTGAGATCCGAGAGTGTCGGCCAGAGGGTTATCCTGTACCAGTGGATCGGTGATGAGCCAGTTTGAAAGAGGGTTATGTTTGGGAATTGGGAAAATGCTTCATTAGCCCCAAGTGGCAGACTAGCAGGTGGCAAGCTTGAGATGTCGGGATATCCGCTCGGGATGCCTGTCCCAGGTAAGCATGGGGACTTCTGATTATGGCTGCGAGGCTCGTATAGAGGCAAAGGGTTGAATCCTGGGGGATACCGAGATGCATTGGGATCTGGCAGAGCAGGCACGTATGTGTGCTGTTGGTACTGAGCTTGATGTGCAGAGCCGGGAAACTGACTGTGCTGAGGCGGACATGTCGGAGCTGCTTGACTGACGCCTGAGGGGAGCTTTGAGCGAGAGCTGCTTAGCGTTGCTGGGATCTCGTAGCTTGGCGGAGGCGGGACCTGCTGATAGCTTTGAGAAACCGGGGGAGCCGGTATTTCTTCGTCTTCTATGAGAACAAAGGTTCCGTCAGGTTGGGGAACTGCAACGGTTCCTCGAAGACGCAGGGTGTCTACGATCCAGGCTTGCTGCTCTTCTTGGCGCTTCTTGATAGTTTCGAAGGCTCGCAGCACCTCCTCCATTGTCTGAAGGTTCCTTAGTGGCGGGGTTCCGTTTCCCTCACTGTTATCTGTCGATCCCGTCATGGGGGAGTAGCGGACGGTGCGGACCGTTGAACTGGAAGGGCTGTCGGACCTTGTGACCTCGATACTGAAAAGGCGGCTCCCGGGTATTCTCAACCACTCTCGGTTCGCTGGAGGGGGTGACGGGCAAGGTTTAGACACGGGAAGGCCTTTCGGGATAAGGGGGAAAGCTCACGTGACATGCGGTTTCCGTTTTTATTTTTTTTTTTATGTTTTAATTTACTTAAAACGTGTTTTCTCAGAGTCCTAGGTAGGTTGGAAAAGATTTCTCTTCTTTTTCGCAACTATGCTAGATCCTAGGTCAGTGGAGACCATCTGTGCGACTATAAGCCCCTCGTTTTGCACCTGTATTTCGACATCCCAGGGTGGACAGCCCCGGGCGAGGGTCCTATAGGGCAAGCGGTTTCCACCGGCCTAAAAGAAAAATCGAACCTAAGGACCGAGCCTGTCATGTTCGTTTTAATGCGTTAGCCATGTGAATAGTGAGCCGAGTTTCCGCACCTAAGTCAAGATCAGGTCAAGAGTTCGGCATGACCTCTCTTTACCTTGCTTGCGCAAGGGATCTGTGACGTTAGGCGTTGGCTGGGTTATATCGTCATGGCTGACGTATTAAAGGCTTGATGACATGGTGTCATGTGAGCATGGATGTATATCCGGGACGGAACATCGTCTGGGTGTAGCTTCGGAAAATCAAGATCGGGTCAAGATTTTAGCATGACCTTTCATCGCTTTGCTTGCGCAAGGGATCTTGAGTTCCGAGCCTCGACTCAGAAAATGGCCGGCACGGGATATGTATCCAGGCTGTATGACACGGACTGGGTAAAAACCAACCGAGTCTGGACAGAGTGTGACTCAAGACTCAAACGTGCAGGGTTGACGCTTGGCTAGGATGGGATGTTTGGAATGATCCCGTGCGCGTCCGAGAGGCGTAGGAAGGCCAAACGAACTGCAACTGAGACCACTCCGGGTTAAGGGTTGTAGTGTGCAGTGTATCCGAGGCAGCAGTGCGCGTAGCGTGCGGTGTAACCGAGGCAGCAGTGTGAGTAGTGTGCGGTGTAACCGAGGCAGCAGTGCGCGTAGTGTGCGGTCTCTAAAATTCTTTTTCTGAGTAAAACAGAAGTTTTTCGAAGAATTTTAAATGTATGCACAGATGTATATTGATGCATTTTTTTGTATTTTTATTTTTTTTGTAAAATAAAAAAAAGTAAAGCACATGCACACACACACAACAGTTAAAGAAAGGGGTAAAATGAAAGTTTGACCCTCATCATCGTTTTAAAAATCTTTTGTTTTGTTTAAAAGTTTTTAAAACAAAATGTCCCCAGCAGAGTCGCCAACTGAAACTACCCGGATCCGGCTCGCGCGCGGAGGCCCCGGCATCTCGCATTTTGTCGCGTCGCGTTCGGGAAAGTTCGCCCGGATCCGAGAGGCAGCGCGTTCGCGCCCCGGCATCTGGCTCATTCCGCTTTGCGTTAGTTGGGAGGTGTCTCGCCGTGTTTTCGCTTTGTAGAGTCGCCACGCCCTTTTTATTAAGCCCAAAACATTGAAAAAAGTGGCATCGAGCTTAAAAATAAACTGTTTTTGTGTGATGAGATTTTGAGTTCGGAGGTCAGATGACTCCTCGGGAAGAGAATATTAGAATCTTAGAGCTCACCCGAATCGCCTCGTAAAAACGAGTTTTTCGGATACCCCTAATATTCTTTAACCGTTGCATTTGTGTGTGTGTGTGTGTATGTGCTTTTAAAAATGCATGCTGTATCGGATGTCTACATTGTACACTGCTTTATTGAAATGGATTGAAATAGTGTAGGAAGGAAGCCTTACCAATATTGGTTCGTGTCTGTCTTCCGCTGGGGAATAGTGTTTGAGGATGGAATAGTGTTCTGGTACGGATCGGGATTGCTTCGGGAGGAGCCGGTTGTCCATGACAGAGTTTCTACGGCGTGCTGGGATTGTAGGTTGCGTTCGGGCAGGTTCGCGTGCGTTGGGATCGCAGGGATCACTCGGGAAGAGGTTCGGCGTGCGTTGGGATCGCAGGGATCACTCGGGCAGAGTTTCGGCGTGCGTTGGGATCGCAGGGATCACTCGGGCAGAGTTTCGGCGTGCGTTCAAGTTGCTGGTTTGACTCGGAAAGAGCCGAGACGCCTTGGGAAAGACCAGGCAAGGCCTTGGAGTACCACGAGGGGCCTCAGAGTACCTCGAGAGTGCCTCGGGGCAGCGCGGGAGCGTCGCGGGAGCGCTCGGAGAGGCTTCGGAGCACCACAAGGGAGCTCTAAAGGCCTCGAAAGGATCCGAAAGGGGCCGGGATTGCCCCGAAGGGTCTTAGAGGGGTGCCTGAAGGCTGGGGGGAGAGGAGAGAAGAGGGAGATGTGTGAAATGAGGGAGGGGGAGCCCTCTATTTATAGTGCCAGATTAGGTGCAAGAAGGTCCGTACGGACCTTCTAGGTAATCCAATTTTTTGGTTTTCCTCGATTTGAGGGAATAATGTGGACTTTAAGAGGATTCTGAAATGATGATGTCTGGTTGCAATAAGGTCCGTACGGACCAACCTTGCATGTAGAAAGGTCCGTACGGACCACCCATGTAAGGGGGTAATGATCACTTCCGGGATTTGAGGGAATAAGTTGGACTTTAAGAGGATTCAGTAATCATTGAAGCAAAGAGGTCCGTACGGACCTTATTTGCTTTTCTGATTTCTGAATAATTCCCAAAAAGTCCTTTTGTCCCTTTTTTTCCCAGAAAGGTTCCTCCCTTGGTTTGGCTGGGGGGTTTTGGGGGTTTTGAGTGTCAAAGGTCTTCAAGACTGCATTTGTGAGTCTGCGGTGTTTCCACTTGTGCTCGGAAGAGGGTGATCCGGGTGGGGTACTTACGAGAGAGACCCATTTCACAGAATGTTTTATGTAATCAGAGAATATCCTTGCAAGCCCCCCATGTCAACTAAGAAGTCCGCTCGTCGTACATCCATCAATGAGTCCCGGGATGACGAGAACTTGCTCTAGCCGCCATATTAGTTGCTAGTTCGTTGGATAAAAAGCCGAACACCTCGTCCCCGACGTAGCTCCTTGGCGCACGCGGCTTTGCTGAAATGGAAAATCTTATGCTGCAAGGATGGCCGCGCTTGGCGCTTGCTTAGTGATGACGCCAAAATTCATCCTAGGTTGCCTCGGCTCTGGATGTCCACCTGCAGGTCGCTCACCACCGCCTGCCTGAGGCCTTTTAACTTTATACGTCGAGCCTTCCCTGATCGACCATCCTCTGAATTATGCACTTCAAACTCATACAATCCTTAGTAGTATGGCCTGTATCTTTGTGGTACTCACAATACTTGGTGTTATCCCTTCTGAACTTATTTGCTAGGTTCATTGGGGCTGGCGGGCCTAGCTCGACCATATTCATTATTTCAGTTTGACTCACCGTTAGGGGAGTGAAAGCCTCGGGTACTTTCTCAGTCGCCCTGGTTCTGTTCTTTCCATTCTTGTTATTTCCCCCATTCTTGACTGAGTCTTTCTTGTCATCAGCGACCTCATCCTTGAGGACTTTTCCATTCTTCTTCTCTTTTCTCTCCTCGGCCAATACCACATTGTAGGCCTTCTAGAACAACTCTTGTCGAGTGGTGACCGTTCGAACTGTTAACTCGTAGTCCATATCCGCAGAAGCAATTCCACTCCTGAAACAATTTATCACCTCCCTGTCTGTGAGGTCCTCCTCGATCTTGTCGACCATCTCCTTAAACTTGGTGTAGTAGCTCATCGAGCTTTCATTTTTTCCCTGCACCAAGTTATTTAGATCGGTGACTGTCATCTTTCGAGCTCCCGCAATAGAGAAGCGATCCAGAAATTTCCTCCTCATGTAAGTCCAAGTCGAGATGCAACCAGGTGCCAAACCATTAACCAAGTGAGGCCTGCCCCAGTGAGTGTGCTTGTTAGTGCCTTGCACATCATGTCGTCCTCGTTGGAGACAAAGCACATGGTAGCCTCCAAGTGTTGTATATGGCTTTTGGCGTTGGTTGCACCTGAATACTTTTCCAGGACAGTACAATTTTTGAGGAGGTCGACCTGGCCGCAGCAACTCGCTGGTCGAGCGCAAGTGCCATCTCGCATCCTTTCGACATCCTCCATCTTTTAGCTTCCCATTGCTCAAACTTCCTCTTCCATAGAGCCATTTTGCATCTTTGCCGCTACTCGGGAGACGTCGTTGACCTCGCTTTTCTTTCCGATGTTCTTCTTCTCGTAGTCGAAGTTGGCTCTATCACTCCTGGAAGGAGTTATCTCTCTGTTTCTTCTGGCCCTATGAGAGGGTGACCTTATTGAAGGAAGTGGTGACCTGCGCCTTTCATCTCTGACGGGCGACCTGCGCCTATCCTCTCCAAGTGGCGACCTGCGCCGCCTTTCTCCCACCGGGCGAACTGCGCCTATCTCCTTCCGCAGATTGTGACCTTCGGCCTGGGCCGGCCTATTCTTTTGCCTCTCTCTCTTTGTTTGTCGCCTCAACTCACACTCAGCCTCCTGTTCTAGGCCAGGTTGAGGTGACTTCTCAAGTCGTCAGTGGAATTGGCATGTGAGTTCGAATATGGGGAACTTCCGCGCTTATCCTCTCAGTGGCGCACTGCGCCTTCTCCCCACCGGCGACTGCGCCTATCTCCTCTCGTGAGATTGTGACCTTTACCAGCCCCGGGCCGGCCTATTCCTTTCAAACTTCTCTTTGTCGCCTCAACTCACACTCGCCTCCCGTTGCTAGGTGTTGAGGTGACTTCTCAAGTCATCGTGGAATTGGCATGTGAGTTCGAATATGGGGAACGATTTGTCGATCACCGTTCACGCACTTCCTCCTTGCTCTAACACTCCTTTCTCGTTGCCTATTTGTCACACCTCTGGGGAGGGAGCTACTCTCTCCGACCTCCCACGGTTTGCGCTCCTCTTCCATAGCTAACAACTCGCTGTAATGAGCTCGCTCTAGCAAGATTTCTTTCCCGGCTAGGGGATTAGATAGAGGGACCCGCCCTATCCCCCGGAAGTAGTCTCCTTTTCCGTCTCGTGGCGCTTGGAGGAGGGCACTCCCGCCCGTCCATAAGTCGCTTGTCCTTTCTTCTACCATTCGGCAAACCCTCGCCATCTGCCACCAACATGCTGAGCGTGTCGCTCTGGCGTGATGGCGAGCGAGGGAGAGGAGGCAAGTTTGCATTTCCAAGATTGGTATTAGCATTCGTGTTTCCTTCATCCTTGCTCATCCGAGGCTTCGCAGACGTGTCCTTACGAAGTCACCATGATTGTAGGTTGAGAAAATTTTCGAGGTCAAGTTATGCACGCTTCCTAAGCAATGGAACCAAACCGATGCATGAAGAAATGTGCTTATCAATCTTCCTCCACGTGGCAGATTCCACGATCACCCGACTCTTGACCAAACCGTAACCCACGACTAGCCTGATGTGTCTCCCGCCGCTTAGACCCCGGGCCAGAGTAAGTGTATGTGTTGGAGAGCAAATAATGTTTTGAACAAATGATATTGAAATGACAAAATTGCAGTTACCTTGGAACCGTTGTAGTGGTCATGTATTTATAGTTGATGAGTGTGGTATATTTGGTAGGGCTGCATGAGCTCCGAGATTTGTGGGACAGTTATACATCATGTGAACGTGTCCTGAACGGCTCCCTGATTTGTAGGGATCCAGTTATGAAAAGAATAGAGGCACGTGCGCCTGTAACTGTTAGGTCGACACTTGCTTGGCAGGTCGAGGTCGCCATTTGGGGTTGGGTCGACCTGACTGACGGGTAGAGTTGGATCGTACCCGAAGCATAACATGGATCGTAGAGTCGAACTAAGTTAGGTTGGGACCTGATAGGTCGGACAATGAACTTAAGTCGACTGATCTATAAGATGGGCCATGAGCCATGTAATAATCGGGCCTAGCCCACTGAGAATGTGGTGGCAATAATTGCTTGAGGACTGGGCTTTACTCGCTTGGCCCAGCTCGACACTTTTGATATGTTCAATAATAATAATAATAATAATAATAATAATAATAATAATAATAATAATAATAATAATAATAATAATAAACATCTTGATGATGTAGGTCTCTTAAAACTAACTTATTTATTCAAGCAGCCAAGTCTATTTATTCAAGCAGCCACGCACAAAACACCAATTTTATCCCAACTTGACTTGTTCTTCCCCATGCAAGAGTTGAGCTTTGAGATAAAAACAAGGCAACTAATATTACAATCAAAGGTATACTTTCGCTGTTAGTGGCTAATATTGATGATGAAAAGAGGCTTATTTCTCTGGTTATGGGTGACCCAACTGCTCATTCTTGCTTTCACACCGCCGCTGTTGCTGAAGATGCTGTAATTGATGCTCTTCGTTCTCAAAAATTCAATGGATATTCCCCTACTGTGGGTCTCCCTCAAACCAGGAAGTAAGTAATTTCTATTCAATTTTCACAAATTAAGGTCCAATTAATGCCGATTTTTGGTTAATTTGCACAAATTAAGGTCCAATTAATATGGGATATTGTTTAATTTTGGGTTGAAATTGATTCCCCCCTCCCCTTCTTGGTTCTTTGATTCTTGTTGAGGAGCGCCAGACTTTCACAATTCTTTGTCTGCTTGTGAATTATTTATTCATTGAATTTGGGAATGATATCTTTTGATTGCTGCTGCTGCTGTTGCATGTTGATTTCCAGACTTATCTTACACTAGTGGGTACCCGTGTTTTTATATTTTGTTTTTTTATGTTTTTATTTAATAAAGTAACATAATATTTTTTTTGTAATAGACAAAAACTTATGTGAAAACACTATGACCTGTCTCATGGATGAGACGGGTCATTTTTGACCCATGACCCAGCCCATTGAACCAGCTCCAACCACGTTGACGTAGAAGACCTCTATTGCAGCTCGGGAATCGTCTTCTTCAACCCAAGCTCCCCCTTCTTCGGCCAAACCTTCACCTGATTTCTCCCTTTAATCAACCGGCGACCTTCTCACCCAAACCAACCGGCGACCCAAGCTCCCCAATCGCGCCGATCCAACCTCTGCCTCAATCAATTCCTCACCGAGCTTCTTCAACCCCAAGCTCCCCCTTCTCCGGCCAAACCTTCACCTGATTCCTCCCTTTAATCAACCGGCGACCTTCTCACCCAAACCAACCGGCGACCCAAGCTCCCCAATCGCACCGATCCAACCTCTGCCTCAATCAATTCCTCACCGAGCTTTTTCAACCCAAGCTCCCCCTTCTTCGGCCAAACCTTCACCTGATTCCTCACTTTAATCAACCGGCGACCTTCTCACCCAAACCAACCGGCGACCCAAGCTCCCCAATCACACCGATCCAACCTCTGCCTCAATCAATTCCTCACCGAGCTTTTTTTTTTCGGTTTGTGAAAAGTAATAGTTACTATAACATAATGTAATAATTGTATGCATATAAAGTAATAGTTTGTATACATTAAAGTAATACATATATAGAAAAGTAATAGTGTTTTTTCCTATGTTTTCTTCTTTTGGCAAAAGTAATACTTATTATAACTAAAATGTAACAAACGTGTTATTTATATGTAATAGTATTTGTACATAATTGTAACATGTATGTATAGATATCTATATGTTTATGATACATGTAAAAGTATTATATTATCTATAGAAATATGTTACAATTTCATCTATCAAAGTGTTACATTTACTTGTATAAACTATTACATTCATATACATAAGTTATTACGGTTCAAATGTAATACATATAGTTTGTATTACATTTGGAAAAATGGGTGAAAATGAGCTTTTGTTTTTTTAAAACAGGTATTACGTTTACTTATGAACAATGTTACTTTATATGTGTACAGTCATTACATTAAGAGATGGTAACTATTACTTTTTCTAAACCACTGAAAAGCCGAAAAAATAATATAAAAAAAAAATTTGGGCCTATGAGAGGCTGCCACGTGTCAGGGTCATGCCCCATGGGTCATGGGTCGACCCGTCTCATGCATGAGACGGATCCCCTTGTTCTCATGGGAGACCACCTCTTTGTAATATAAGTATATTGTACTCCCTCCGTCCCAGTAAGTGCTTCATCCTTTGGCCTGGCACGCAAATTAAGGAAATACGTGGGAAGAAAAAATGTTGTGAGTGTAATTTGAAAATAGGAGAGAGAATTAGTGGATGAAATAGTAAATTTGAAAAGTGTTGAGTGTAATAGTGAATTAGGAGAGAGAATGAGTGGAGGAAATAGTAAAGATTCTTTGCCAAAAAAGAAAAGGTGAAGCTTCTAATGGGACGTCCTTTTAGGTAATTAGTGAAGCTTTATTGGGACGGAGGGAGTATGAATTAAGACGTTTGCTTATAAATTTAGGAGAATTGTGTTGTTTTTTTTAGCTTTTGTTGTACATAATTTGTATTTATTATGACTATTGAAATTTGAATATAAAGATGAATTATTATTATTACGAATTAAATTTTAATTTTATAGATGATTGTCTTCTCCCACTTAACATGAAAGTTGCTGACAATAAATCACATTAGTAAAAGATTGACAAGTTCAATCATGAAAACGAAAACGAACTCAAATGGAAAAACTCAAAACATGAAAGTTGTTCATAACATAAAAATACATAAATCTGGAAGATTTCAATTTACAAATCTCAAAAAATACTTAGAATATATTAGCAGATTTTATGGGTTAAGGAGATTGCAATTTACATAAAATCATGTGAACATTTTGGTAGATTTTATGGTCATGCAAGATGGGTTAAAATAAATACTTAGAATATACATAAAATCATGTGAACATCCATGAGCATACTTTCATGGGTTAAGGAGATTGCAATTTACAAATCTCAAAATTTCATGTATTTATTTTACTATAATTTTTGCAAGGCACAATAGCCCTTGCCTTTTTTAGAGGAACAAACACCTCTGTTTTCATTTGGCGTTTAGCTGAGTTTGTTGGGGTGCATGTGCCTTGCCTTTTTTAGAGGAACAAACACCTCTGTTTTCATCATTATGAAAAATATCACAAATTCCCAATCTCTCTCTAGTTTCTCTCTCTACATCTCTCTCTCTTCCTTGCTAATTCTCTTCATCCCAATCCAATTCTTCTGTTCCTTCCTCAATTTAATTCTATTTCCGTTAATTGTTTTGTTTAATTGAGCCGAGACATAACATTTATATATTGGACCCCCTACCCACAAAAAAAAAAAAAAAAGGTTGTTTTTTTTTTAATAATAGTGGGAGGTCAAAAGAAAGGAATCCATGTTTGTCTTTAAACGGTTGGTAATGTGTAAAGGAGAGTTCAAAGAGAAGGACGATAGCAAAGCAGGTGGCCGTTTTTTACTTGTCGGATTCTTGTGTTTTTTTATTTATGTTTTGATTCATCCGACCCGTCTTACCTTATTTTACGCAACGGATCAAAATAAACACTCATTTTGAAACGAAGAAATTATTAGAATAGACAAAATGTATTCTCCACTTTGGCTTTTGTAGCGATTTATTTATGGTACAAATAAATGTGACACGATTCAAACTCAAATGTCACCAGCTGATGATGGAGATGGAAAGAAAATAAAGATGCCAGTGTAGGCTAGCTCCTATTTTCAGTTATAGTGCAAAGTTTGTATCCTATACAATGTTGGAATGTATATTATAATAATTTATAATAATAATAATAATCTGTATATATGGCTTAATTTTCATCGAATGAAAATTCGATTTCTTCTAATCCAAATCTCTCGTATTTTCCATCATATCAATATCCATTTGATTGATATGAGTGCCTATCGTAAAAGGATCGACTGTCTCCCAGAGCTTCTTCCCGAGCTAAGGGATCAACGGTAAAAGGTTATCAGCGCCCAGGTTTTTCGTCCAATGTAAGTCACAAAACAGATGATTTAGCTACTTAAATCTCTTGGACTCATTCCATACTTCATTTTGGGACGAAGGGAGTATATTTTTTTTTTCAAAATTTTGCTTTTAGTGCTCAAACATGATAGCATTATTGCATATTGTAGAAAAAAGAAGATTACTAAAGTACAAAATTGATAAATCAAACATTCAAACGTTGACTCTTTACAAAGAACGGAGGGAGTATATCATAGTAAAATGTCACTTGGTGAGAAATATATGGCGTTTGCACTTATGTTTATGTAGTTTGATTTGTTGATTTCTTACCTGGAAGAAGAATCACGGATTCCTCTTTGGCTAGCTTGAAAGCAAATCAATATCATCACTAATATCTTTCAGCAAGGATAAATTCGGCTTCACCTACAGAGCCGACCAGAAAATAGTAAATAAAAAAACTAACATCATTATTTTCGGCATCGTAGGAAGTGAAATCTCTTAATTCCTCACCATTAGTGCCATAGATCCACTGGGGTTTGTGTGGCAAAGTCAAGCAAGGGATCTCCTGAGTATCATTATCTAGAATAGATATCGAGGTATACTTTCAACATACCTATAGTTGTTTTATAAGAAAGCTCGTCCTCGGTTTCCATGAGGAGAAATCAGGAGGCTACTTTGCCTATATGAAATAGTCAATGATTACCCATATCGTAAAGACGGATGAACTTCATGTCGGTGAATTAATTTGCAATTGAAAGGCCGGCTGGATAAAGGTTGCGAGGACCAGCCGCAAATATCAAAATACTTCTCCGTACGCTCAGCAGAGTCTTAAATATCACGAAGCGGCAATTTAGTATAAAGCGGTGGTCCATTTCGAGCTGACCCGTTATGAAGACTACCGTCATTAAATCACGTACCTTAAGATTCTTGAAAATGCCGTTAGGATCGGTAGTTACCCGACCAAATCAATAGCCATGACCGACTAGCACTATCCGTCTCTTTAATAAAGACCCAGTAAGAACAGGAACGATAGATCCCAAAAACTCCCATTGGCCTGAGGGTTTGCCCCAGGCCGGTGCCCATAATCTTCATCGGCAATCACAAGAATCTTGTGCTTGCCATTTACGCAATCTATTTGCAATAAAAAAAGCGACACGAATAAGTATCCCAGTAGTTCTTTTTTCGTTCCTCAGTGTGGGAAGACGCTAATGGATTCACAGGCTTACGGTAGTATTGCGCTGACAATACTTTTTCCTTACCATAGGATGTAACTCATGTTTCTATAATGTGTACCTCATGTTGCCGTATTATTCTCGCGTGAATGTTAAAAATGTACATGAGTGTTATTCATTGATGTAACTGTGTATTTTGCTATCACTATGAATGAAATATTCTTTACTTGATACCCATCGAGCCGAGGATCCCATGCACGCGCACACGCGCCACTTAAAAAGAGGTTATGCTTCGTATGTGGCCCTTGAGCGTACCTTCTTTAGATGTTGATAACTATAGACATTACCACATGGATTTCCGGGGTTAATTATAACTATAGCAACAGTATTATGATCAGCAAGAGTTTCAACTGCATTGAGATCGACCTCCCAGTCTTTCTCGGGGAGAAGATCGAAATGACGGATTTCAATGCGTCTAAATGCTGCACAAAGTTCGTATATGGGGAACCCTGGTCTTGGAACCAAGATATTAGTTGGCATATACATCATCTAATATTGGCACCTGGACGGGCTAAAATTGTGTACAACCGTTGTACACAATTTTAGCCCGTCCAGGTGCCAATATCTTGGTTCCAAGACCAGGGTTCCCCATATACGAACTTTGTGCAGCATTTAGACGCAATGAAATCCGTCATTTCGATCTTCTCCCCGTACGAAAAAGACTCGAGAGGCCGATCTGCTGACGGTGTGAAACTGGCCGATCATAATGATCTTTACATAGTTATAATTAACAGGAAATACGTGGTAATGTCTATAGTTATCAACATCTAAGAAAGGTACGCTTGGCTTTTCACATATGAAGCATAACCTCTTTTTTTTAGTGTGTATGTGTTTGCAGCGCGTGATGTGGATCGGGTTCATGCATGCATTGCAGCCCGGCAATACTATCATAGTGATAGTAACACGATTACATCAATGAATAACATGGTTACATTTGACTGGCATTCACTTGTACGATAATATAGCGACATGAGATACACATTATAGAAACATACGAGTTACATCCTATGCAGTAGGGAAAAGTATTGTTATCTTGTCACTTCTTGCGAGCAGATCCATTTGCCTCCCACACTGTAGAACGAGTGGGATACTATATTGTGTTGCTTTTTTATTGCAATAGATTGCGAAATGGCTAAGAAGCATACAAGATTCTTGTGATTCTTGATTGAGTTTATACGTGCTCGGGTGCAAAACGACTGAAGTTTTTGGATCTATTATCGCACTGTCTTTTCTTCTGTAGGGTCTTTATCAAAGAAGATGGATAGTGCAGGTGGCGGTTTAATTTGGTTGGTAATGGCGATCCTGCTGACGCATTTTCCAGAATCTTAAAGGTACGTGTTTAGATCAACTCGCCGGTAGTCTTCATAATGCGTCCCGTCTGGAAATGGGACTCTTATACTAAATTGCCGTTTCATATTTAAGACTATTGGCGCATGAAGAAGTGATTTTTGATATTTGTGGCGGTCTGGCCTTTATCAGGTCGGAATCTTCAATTGCAAATTAATTCCAGCGACATGAAGTTCATGCTGCGATATGGGTAATCATCGATCGTATTTTATATAGGCGCCAGCCTCTCGGATTCTGATTCTTGAGAAACCGAGGACGGCAGTTCTATAAAACAACTATAGGCTGAAAGCCGGGCTCTGATATACTATTTGCGAGATAAGTGAGGAGATCCCTTGCTTGACTTTGCCATCTGGCCCGAGGATCTATGGCACTAATGGTGAGGAATTAAGAGATTTCACTTACGGTAAGAAAATAATGATGTTAGTTTTTTTATTTACTATTTTCCTCGGAATGCATTTGTAGGTTAATTTATCCCCGCCGAAAGATATTAGTGATGATATTGATTTGCGTTTCAAGCTAGCCGAAGATAAAATCGTGATTCTTCTTCCCGGTAAGAAATCAACAAATCAAACTACATAAACAAATGCAAACGCCATATATTTCTCACCAAGTGACATTTTACTATGATATACTCCCTCTAAAAGAGTCAACGTTTGAATGTTTGATTTATCAATTTTGTACTTTAGTAATCTTCTTTTTTCTACAATATGCAATAATGCTATCATGTTTTGAGCACTAAAAGCAAAATTTTGAAAAAAAAAATATATATATACTCCCTCCGTCCCAAAATGAAGTATGGAATGAGTCCAAGAGATTTGGGTAGTGAATCATCATCTGATTTGCGGCACTTGACTTGATTGGACGAAAACTGGGTGCGGATAACCTTTGTTGTTGATCCCTTAGCTCTAGATAAAGCTCTGGGGAGAGTCAGATCCTTTTACGATAGGCACTCATATCAATCAAATGGATATTGATATGATGGAAAATACAGAGAGATTGGACAGTGAATCGAATTTTCATTCGATGAAAATTAAGCCATATATACTGATTATTATTATTATTATTATTATAAATTATTATAATATACATTCCAACATTGTATAGGATACAAACTTTGCACTATAACTGAAAATAGGAGCTAGCCTACACTGGCATCTTTATTTTCTTTCCATCTCCATCATCAGCTGGTGACATTTGAGTTTGGATTGTGTCACATTTATTTGTACAATAAATAAATCGCTACAAAAGCCAAAGTGGAGAATACATTTTGTCTATTCTAATAATTTCTTCGTTTCAAAATGAGTGTTTATTTTGATCCGTTGCGTAAAATAAGGTAAGACGGGTCGGATGAATCAAAACATAAATAAAAAAAAACACAAGAATCCGACAAGTAAAATACGGCCATCTGCTTTGCTATCGTCCTTCTCTTTGAACTCTCCTTTACACATTACCAACTGTTTAAAGACAAACATGGATTCCTTTCTTTTGACCTCCCACTATTATTCAAAAAAACACAACCTTTTTTTTTTTTTTTTGTGGGTAGGGGGTCCAATATATAAATAACCCCATCTCCCCTTCATTCATTTAACCACTCTCTTGATCTATCTTTCTTCTCTACCATGGATGCCAAATCAGGTCTCTCTCTCTCTCTTTTCCCTTTAATGGGTATCTTTTCTTGGAACTTGCGCTTTCTTGTGTGTGTGTGTGTGTGTGTGTGTGTGTGTGATTTTGAGTGAATTTAGGTTCTTATTTTACTTGTTGCAGAAATTGAGAATGGCCAGGAATTCAGTGTTCATATCTTTTCATCAGCATCTGAGGTGAATTTACAGTCATAAGAAACCTTAATGTTTTGGCTTTGCTTATTGTTTGTTATAATATGTGAGGCAAATCTTGTGTTTTAATGTAATATTAGTACAATATTTATTTTGGGACGGAGGAAGTAAAATGCGGCATACTCCTAGTCTCCAAATCAGGGCATGAATTTATAAATTGTTGGATCATGTTCTGTTTCTGAAACACTAATCTAGGGGAACAAACACCTCTGTTTTCATCATTATGAAAAATATCACAAATTCCCAATCTCTCTCTAGTTTCTCTCTCTACATCTCTCTCTCTTCCTTGCTAATTCTCTTCATCCCAATCCAATTCTTCTGTTCCTTCCTCAATTTAATTCTATTTCCGTTAATTGTTCTGTTTAATTGAGCCGAGACATAACATTTATATATTGGACCCCCTACCCACAAAAAAAAAAAAAAAAAAAGGTTGTTTTTTTTTTTAATAATAGTGGGAGGTCAAAAGAAAGGAATCCATGTTTGTCTTTAAACAGTTGGTAATGTGTAAAGGAGAGTTCAAAGAGAAGGACGATAGCAAAGCAGGTGGCCGTTTTTTACTTGTCGGATTCTTGTGTTTTTTTTATTTATGTTTTGATTCATCCGACCCGTCTTACCTTATTTTACGCAACGGATCAAAATAAACACTCATTTTGAAACGAAGAAATTATTAGAATAGACAAAATGTATTCTCCACTTTGGCTTTTGTATCGATTTATTTATGGTACAAATAAATGTGACACAAATCAAACTCAAATGTCACCGGCTGATGATAGAGATGGGAAGAAAATAAAGATGCCATTGTAGGCTAGCTCCTATTTTCAGTTATAGTGCAAAGTTTTGCAGCGATGCGTGATTTTTGAATAACAGAGTCGCCACTTATTATTTATTTAGGAAAACAATAAGAAAAACCTTTTTGATTTGAAAAGAGATTTGAGGGTTCGGGGAATAAGTTATGGAATGGGTAGGTCGAGGAGCATCCATTCCACCCGATCCGAAGAATCGGTCTTGCCAATTGAGTATTATCAATCTTTTTATTTTTAACAATAAAATAAGAAAACCCTAATCAATTTCTTGATTAGGAATGTCGGATTGTATGCTTCGAGATCGCCTTCATCGATTGAAGAGACTCTAGGCCAATCCTTTTGATGGGATTACATCACTCTAAAAACCAATAGAGATAGATTGAGAATAAGAGAGTAAAAGTATAGGAATAGCGTTTGGGGAGTGTTTGATTTAGAACGTGGTTCTAAGATGTCTTTTCGGTCGAGAAGTGATTTGGGCAAAGATTCGACTCAATATGAGAGTCAAATCTTGATGCGGACAGAGCTTCGCCTCAATTCTTGATTCGGGTTTGGATGTTTGTTGATCAACAATGTTGATAAACAAACTTTAAGTGATTTTAGGGAGGTTTTGTGAGTGATTTGAAGGAATCTTTCGTGGAGAGAAACCAACAAATTGTGTGTGTTGTGTGGAATTCTGGACCTCTGAAATAGTGGAAGTCACCAAGTATTTATAGGGGTTTAAGAGGTAGAGGTGGAGAGGTAAAACACTCCTAGGAAGCTTCCAGAACTCAAATTTGATTGGAGAACCGGATTAGATGAGGTTTATCAAGAAAAGAGGTTGAAACGGAGAAGGAGAGTGATTTCTGCACATCCTGTCGAGGGGATATCTCGCGCGAGACACGCTATTCCGCGCGAGATAACTAGTCATTTGACTATTTTGTCCTCTTCAGTTTATTCCGTTAGTCAGTTAGGTCCAAAACTAACGAGGTTAGTTAGAAACTTAACGAAACATGACGAAACTGATATGCTTTCATCAAAACACAAAAGAGAGACAAAGAGTAGTGTAATCATGAATTATTGGTTCAGAATGGGGTGTCTACAGAGCCCCTCGGCGACAAGACTTATGGAAGAAGTCATGTCGTCGATAGAAAAGACATCATTCTGAATATTGGGATGGTCGTGCCGCACGGCTGCCTACGTATCTCTAAGAGAGAATCAGACCAAACGTAGTTCGACTCCAAAACACTAAAAAGGCTATTTTAGATATTTTGAAAAGCATTTTTTTGAAAATTGAAGAGGGATTTTTTTTAAAAGGTAAAATCATACTGAGGAATCAAGGACTTGACCCAATTCTGAAGATACGTGCTTGTTGATGAAGTTGTTGAAGTGCGCCGCCCGAGGTTACTGGCGTTGTTGTTGTTGCCGAGGTCGCGAACTTGAAGTTTGCTGCCGTCACAGACTTTGAAGTTGTCGCCGAGGTCACGGACTTGAAGTTTGCTGCCATCACAGACTTTTCTGGTGTCGCCGAGGTCACGGACTTGAAGTTGCTGCCGTCACAGACTTTGAAGTTGTCGCCGAGGTCACGGACTTGAAGTTTGCTGCCGTCACAGACTTTGCTGGTGTCGCCGAGGTCACGAACTTGAAGTTGCTGCCGTCACAGACTTTGCTGCTGTTGCCGAGGTCACGATCTTGAAGTTTGCTGTCGTCACAGACTTTGAAGTTGTTGGTTGAGATGAAGGTTCTGTCGACCCCTGTAATGCAAGGATATATGTATGCGGATCTCGGATAGACCCGAATGATTCTTACCTTTCTGTACCTGTTAGCACATAAAGATTCCAAGCAGATTTTTTCAAATTTTAGTTGTTTAACTGGACTCACGTGGTGGTGCTCACGTCTGCTCGTGTAAATGGTCGGTTGGTCATTTTGGTGGTGAGTTTATGTATGAGTATATGGTGTATGAACATGTAGGGACATGTGTATGAATTTTTATTTGAGATGGGTGAACTGTATGAGTGAACTTGTGTTTGACAAGTTGGGACCAAATCAGGTTTTGCAGAATCTGTTGCTAGTCAGCGAGGCTGTATTGTTGTAGAATTTCGTTCGATGAGTATCCTTGTGTGAACACATCTAGGTCTGTTGAGAATCTTCATTCTTACTTCTCCTGGAGTCGTGTCTCTAGGAGGCAAACGACTACACATCTGTCGACTGTCGTAATGGCTTTATGTCCAAGGCCCTTTGGTGTCTCAAGCCCCAAGTTGCTTGCAAGTGGTAGATGACTTTGTGAACAGGCTTGTGAAGCTGTTCTCTTGATTTGAAGGTGATTGAAGAAGACTCTCCTTGTTGGTTTGATTTGAAGAGGATCGAATGATGTCCGGTGAAGAAGGTTGAAGAATACTCTCCCTTTGACCTTTGATTTTTTTTTCTTAGTGCGCACCCTGATTTTTGCCTAGACCGCCCTTTCGGGTTTTCAATCTAGCGGGCATCTCTTTTGCGTCTTTTTTTTTCATTTTTTTTTTGAAAGTAGTATGTAACTCGAAGAGAACTCAGAGAGAGAAAATCTTATTGAGGAGAGATGAGATGAGATCTCAAGTTAGTTGATGAGAGACGGACTCTATTCTTTGAAAGGTGATCCAAGCGTTGACTTTTTGGAGAAGTGTATTCTCTAATGATGAGAGTGAGAAGCAAAGAGGAAAGCCCCTAATGTAGATTTGATTGTTTTGAAGAGTTGAAATAGAGGTTGACTGGGGGAGGAAAGGATAGGAAGCCCCAGTTTTGATGCTTGAATTTCAAGAGTGTGTATGAGAACGGCTAACAGGAAGCCCCTAGACTCAACAAGAAACGCTAGTTGGCTCAAGGATCTAGAAAAGTTATTCTACCTTTTAATGGACCGTGTATCATCTAGAAGTTTCTAAATAAGTTTGAGAAGGAAGCCAATCATTAGTATGACCTAAGGGTACACATTTTTCTTGATACTGAAAGTCTTCTTCACTTGATATAAGAGGATGTTGAGGATTCCTCTTTTCTTTTATTGGTATCACTTGACTCCTCTTCTTTGTGGGAGAGTCCTTCTTGCCTTTGTTGAAATTCCATCCTTGTTGTGGGGCGATGAAGGCTTGAGAGTTTTTCTTTCTTTTTTTTTTTTTGTTTGATGCTCTATATTTGCCTAGGACGATTTGAGGAGTTTCGACCTAGCGAGCTTTTTTATTTATTTTTTTACTCTCAAAGCCTTGAATTGAGTAGCCCCACTCTTCTTGGGATGAATGTTGATAGCAGCGCCTTTGGCTTCCTTCGCTTGTTGACTTTGACTTTCAGTAGGGGTAATGTTTAGCCCTTAAGCTTCCTAAGGATAACTTTCTTCTTAAACTCGCTTAGAGGTCTCTATTTTTGCGATGATTTAGGGAATGGAGGGTCCATTGTTTTGTTATGAATTAAATGATATTCATGAGGTATAACAACCTTAGGGAAAGTGTTTAGGAAAAGAAAATTACTTTGATTTATTGAAGAAATTGAAACAGACTCGATAGTTTAGATGACACAAACTAGAGGAGGTGAGAAGTACTAGAAAGACAGAACGACTCTTCGAGTTCATACTTGGAAATTTAAAACCTAATCTACTTCTATCAAAGGAGAAAGGGAGAGGATGGTTGTAGCCCCAAAGTGGTAAGTGCAGCTTTTTCTTCTCGGAGCTTCATCTTCTTCATGGAGTACGAGGGAGAGGATTGGTGATAACGTTGGGACGTTCTAGATCTCCATTGTCAAAGAGGTCTTGGATAATGTCCTTCAAGTGGTGGCAAGAGTTGGTGTCGTGGCCGGTGAAGTTGTGGTACTTGCAGAATAAGTGATGAGCATGATTCAGACCCATATCCTTAGGAGGACCACCTTCTCTTGGTTTGATCTTTTCATTCTTGACAAGCACATCGAAGAGTTCTTCTTGAGAGATTCCTTCAATTTTGTCATAGTGTCTCTTTTTCTTTTCAGGAGGAGGAACAGCAAAATACTTTCCGGTATTAGAGCGGTTGAATGCAATGGCATTGACTGAAGCATCCTCACTTGTGGTGGGCTTGTTGTAGCAGAAAGTACTTTCCTTCTTTTTGCTTTTTAGGAAGTCGTCAACCCTAATTCCGGACTCGAGGAGTTCATTGAAACTAGGAAAGTAATTACCGGCGAGCTTCTCTTGAAATTCATCACAGAGGCATTGGAGGAAGATGTGGATTTGCTCTTTGAGAGTAGGCCTTTCGATGATTTCAGTGAGTTTGAGTCTCCATCTTCTAGCAAATTCAGCAAAGGACTCATTGGCATGTTGTTTGGTTTGTTCAAGATCCCTCCTAGTAGGGCGGTAAGTGGAGTTGTCTTCAAACTGTCTTTTGAAGACTAAACATGCAGACAACCAATCAAGCCTTGTAGTCGTAGGAAGAGACATGTACCAATCCTCGCAAAGACCTTCTAAAGTTTGAGGAAAGCATTGGGCCAAGATTGTGTTATCAACGCCCATTGGAAGCATGGCCCAAGTGTAGGTCTCAACATGAGCTCGAGGACAGGTAGTACCATTGAACTTGGCGATATCGGGTGTCTTGTACTTGCGAGGAAACTTAGTGATGGATTGTTGAAGAGCATCGGGATCCAAGGTTCTAAAAAGCGCTAGGCGGATGCTAGGCGGCGGAGCCGGGCCTAGCGCCTAAGCGGAGACTAATCGGGGACTAATCGGGATTAGTCGGGATTAGTCGGGACCTAGGCGGAGCTTAGAACTAGGCATTGGAGAGGGGCCTAGCGCCTAGGCGGGGCCTAGGCGCCCTTATGCGGGGTCTTTTAGAACAGAGTCGGGATCAAATGGAACGAATGACCCTTTGGAAGTGTCAAGAGTCGCAAGCTTCTTTTCGAGGTAGTTCTTAGTAACATGGTCACCAAGTTTAGTAGTTTCACCACTGCCTTCTTTCTTGGTTTTAGCACCCTTGGAGGTATGTTCCTCATCATCGGAGGAGGATGAGGAAGAGGAGGAATCTGATTCTTCCTTTCTTTCTTGACTTCTTGGTTTTTCTATTTACTTTGGTGTAGGATTCCTCTTCGTCGGAGGAGGATTCCAATTTCTGCTTTTGTTTTCTGCCTTTCTTGACTTTCAACTCGTGGAGTTCTTTCATGAGGGCGGCCATTTGGGCATTTTGCTCATCAATTTGCTTACTGTTCATCAAACCTTGTCATGGCTTCGATGAGTTGGGCCTTAGCTTCGTTGAAATCGGCCTCGGTGGTAGGAGGAGAAGTAGACATCGTGTCGAGCTTTCGTGATGGACCTAGACGTGTAGCAACCGTGTTAAACCATGATCGAGTCCCAACAAGTCGGCTGAATAGGGTGTATGAAGGCTTGAAAGTTTGAAGATTTTGGCCAAAACACGAAAAGACCGAACACTTATCTCGCACGGGACAAGTAATCTCGCGCGAGACAACACCACGTAATGTCACATTTTTTCTGATTTTAATCCTAATTTTGGTCGGACGGAAAATCCGTTTTGGGGGTTTCTAACATTCAGAATCCAAACCTAGGGACCTAGGGATCGGAGTAATCTCAAGTAACATCAAGTTTTGTGCAATAATTTTGGTGAGAAATTTTTCTCTTTTTAGGGGCAAATCCGAAGGGACAACCTTAGGGACATTTCCGAAAGGACAATTCCGAAGCGACAATTTTTTGATTTCTTTTCCATGGCTTATTGTACAAAACAAGATCTTGACAAGGGATTACAAGGACTCCAAGATCAAACCGATCGGTCACGGAGTGTCTTGAAAAGTCAATCTACATGATATGTGGCGATGCAGGGCTGGAAGGCTAGGCTCCCCACGATATGACAATCTAGATGGATTGAATACGCGGAGTGCGATGATCCAACTTCGGAGAGACCGGCGACTAGGTGGTTACCGTCATCCGTCCTTAGTGTGGATCCCGCGTTTATCAAGGGTATGTAGTGCAATGACAGTTATAATATGAGTGCGCGTGTGTGATAGTACATTCTAGGTGATAGAGTAAAATAGTAAGTTTTTTTTTTTTTGAAAACTAAAAGAAAACAGATAGTGGCCGCACCAAGTGGTTGCCTACGTTTCTCCCAAATTAGAAAGACTCAGGCCGTCGTAGTTCCACTTAAAGAGAGATAAAGCGAGAGAATACATAAACTAATTTATTACAAAGCCCGAGTCAATCGATGACCGGTAAAAATTCAATCGCACGTAGTTATATAGTTCGAGTAATCAAAATTATTATTCTATCCTGCAAAACAAAGTTAGAACAAGCAAAATAGGGATAATAATTTATTTTGATTTTTCTTAATTTTATTTTGAAAGTTTTTCGGAAAATGTTTTTTTTTTTTTTTTTTTTTTTTTTTTTGATATGGTTAGACTTTAAGAAAAGTCAAACCAAGGCTTTATTTTTTTGTAGTTCCTCTGCGGTCAAACATTGGAGAAAGGACATAAAACCCTTTTTTTTTTTTTTTAATCTGAGGTCAAACTTGAGAAAGTACCTTGACCTAAATCCTTTCTTTATTATGATTTTCCTTTTAACTGCGCCGCCAGAAGAATGACGTAGGATTCTTTTGTTTTTAAAGCCGTAAGCTTATCTCGCGCAAGATAAGTTTATCTCGCGCGGGACAAGTATTAGGACAGTAAATTTATTTTTGATGAAAACAGTATCGAAAAATTCCGAAAAATTCAGAAAAATCAAATTTTTACAGAAAAATAAAAAGATTGATAATACTCAATTGTGCGCAAGTCTAACCCTCTTAATTAATTGTCCCCAGCGGAGTCGCCACTGTAGCGATGCGTGATTTTTGAATAACAGAGTCGCCACTTATTATTTATTTAGGAAAATAATAAGAAAAACCTTTTTGATTTGAAAAGAGATTTGAGGGTTCGGGGGTTAAGTTATGGAATTGGTAGGTCGAGGAGCATCCATTCCACCCGATCCGAAGAATCGATCTTGCCAATTGAGTATTATCAATCTTTTTATTTTTAACAATAAAATAAGAAAACCCTAATCAATTTCTTGATTAGGAATGTCGGATTGTATGCTTCGAGATCGCCTTCATCGATTGAAGGGACTCTAGGCCAATCCTTTTGATGGGATTACACCACTCTAAAAGCCAATAGAGATAGATTGAGAATAAGAGAGTAAAAGTATAGGAATTTACCTAGCGTTTGGGGAGTGTTTGATTTAGAACGTGGTTCTAAGATGCCTTTTCGGTCGAGAAGTGATTTGGGCAAAGATTCGACTCAATATGAGAGTCAAATCTTGATGCGGACAGAGCTTCGCCTCAATTCTTGATTCGAGTTTGGATGTTTGTTGATCAACAAGGTTGATAAACAAACTTAGGTGATTTTAGGGAGGTTTTGTGAGTGATTTGAAGGAATCTTTCGTGGAGAGAAATCAACAAATTGTGTGTGTTGTGTGAAATTCTGGACCTCTGAAACAGTGGAAGTCACCAAGTATTTATAGGGGTTTAAGAGGTAGAGGTGGAGAGGTAAAACACTCCTAGGAAGCTTCCAGAACTCAAATTTGATTGGAGAACCGGATTAGATGAGGTTTATCAAGAAAAGAGGTTGAAACGGAGGAGAGTGATTTCTGCACATCCTGTCGAGGGAATATCTCGCGCGAGACACGCTATTCCACGCGAGATAACTAGTCATTTGACTATTTTGTCCTCTTTAGTTTATTCCGTTAGTCAGTTAGGTCCAAAACTAACGAGGTTAGTTAGAAACTTAACGAAACATGACGAAACTGATATGCTTTCATCAAAACACAAAAGAGAGACAAAGAGTAGTGTAATCATGATTTATTGGTTCAGAATGGGATGTCTACAAGTTTGTATCCTATACAATGTTGGAATGTATATTATAATAATTTATAATAATAATAATAATCAGTATATATGGCTTAATTTTCATCGAATGAAAATTCGATTCGCTGTCCAATCTCTCTGTATTTTCCATCATATCAATATCCATTTGATTGATATGAGTGCCTATCGTAAAAGGATCTGACTCTCCCCAGAGCTTCTTCCAGAGCTAAGGGATCAACAGCAAAGGTTATCCGCACCCAGTTTTTCAGTCCAACTGTAAGTCCTGCAAAACAGATGATTCACTACTTCAGAAATCTCTTGGACTTATTCCATACTTCATTTTGGGACGAAGGGAGTATATTTTTTTTAAAAAAAATTTGCTTTTAGTGCTCAAAACATGATAGCATTATTGCATATTGTAGAAAAAAGAAGATTACTAAAGTACAAAATTGATAAATCAAACTTTCAAACGTTGACTCTTTACATAGAACGGAGGGAGTATATCATAGTAAAATGTCACTTGGTGAGAAATATATGGCGTTTGCACGCTGTTTATGTAGTTTGATTTGTTGATTTCTTACCAGGAAGAAGAATCACGGAATCCTCTTTGGCTAGCTTGAAACAGAAATCAATATCATCACTAATATCTTTCAGCAGGGATAAATTCAGCTTCACCTACAGGCCGACCAGAAAATAGTAAATAAAAAAACTAACATCATTATTTTCGTACTGTAAGTGAAATCTCTTAATTCCTCACCATTAGTGCCATAGATCCCTGGGGTTTGTGTGGCAAAGTCAAGCAAGGGATCTCCTTAATTATCTCGCAGCAGATATCAGAGGTCTGCTTCAACATACCTATAGTTGTTTTATAGAAACCGTCCTCGGTTTCCGCAAGAATCTGAGGAACTGCTGCCTATATAAAACAGTCAATGATTACCCATATCGTAAAGACAGATGAACTTCATGTCAATGATTATCTCGGCTCAACCTTGATTTTTTTTTTCTCAAAACCTATAATCTAGGGGTATGATTTACTTCCCTTTTTAATTAATTGTTCCTCTATTTGCTGAATAGTTGCTTCAAAAGTTGAATGAGGAGTGGGATTCAGTAAAGCCACCATATCCAGCAATGTATTCAAGTGTTTATGGTGGAATCATTCTTGATCCAGCACTCATGGTTATCCCAATAGATGATCACATGGTTCACCGAGGCCATGGTGTGTTCGATACAGCCATCATTCTATTAGGAATATTAGGAATATAATATCATTATATTATATTCAAGTATATATTGTAATAAATAGATTAGGAAACACAATTTTAGAAACCTTCTCCTTCTAGGAGATTAATCCTTGTATTAGATTAGGAAACACAATTTTAGAAACCTTCTCCTTCTAATAGATTCCTCATTGTAATCATATAGCATCATAATCAATTAAGTCTTTCAACCCAAAAAAAAAAAAAAATTTTGTCATTCAATCCCCTCGGCTCAAAACTTTTTTGACCGAAACCCTAAACTTTTTTGTAATTCAACCCCCTCGGCTCAAAAACCCTCCTAATTTCTTCTCACACATGAGGGGTGAAACCCCTACTTGTACAAGGTGACTCCACGTGCTCGTCTCACACGTGAGGGGTAAAATCCCTACTTGTACAAGGTGACTCCACGTGCTCGTCTCACACGTGAGGGGTAAAATCCCTACTTGTATAAGGTGACTCTACGTGCATAACCCACTTCAAAACCCCCTCGGCCTAGCCGAAACCAATTCCCCCTACTTCGAAACCCACCTCGAAAAACACGAAACCCCTCTCCCCAACCCCACCGTCTCCGATGTAGTCATGGTCGAACCTATCACCACCTCGAATGCGAGGAACCACATCTCTTCAGAAACGACACACATGTCCGGGAACACATCTTCAACTCGTCATCAAACCCGGTTCATCTCACTCTTCACGATTGGACTTATCCAAAGGCCGTTCATCTTGCGAGGGTATATTAGGAATATAATATCATTATATTATATTCAAGTATATATTGTAATAAATAGATTAGGAAACATAATCCTTGTTTTAGATTAGGAAACACAATTTTAGAAACCTTCTCCTTCTAGGAGATTAATCCTTGTATTAGATTAGGAAACACAATCTTAGAAACCTTCTCCTTCTAGTAGATTCCTCATTGTAATCATATAAATATGTATCTCTAGCATCATAATCAATTAAGTCTTTCAATATCAACTCTCTCTCTCTCTCTCTCTCTCTCTCTATATCTATAATTCTATCACATTCTTGATGGGTACTAGCCAAGATTCTCCATTTAACACGCTTTTCTCTAAGTTAAAATATCAAGATAACATTTTTATTTAGGTTAAACATCAGTACTAATAATCTTGTTATTGGACAGACATCTCTATGAACTGGATGCCCATCTGAACCGATTCCTTATATCAGCATCAAAGGCCAAGATTTCATCTCCCTTCCCTCAATCAACGCTAAGAACAATACTTATTCAACTTACAGTAGCCTCTAAATGTAAGAAAGGAACACTGAGATATTGGTTAAGTGCGGGTCCGAGAGATTTCATACTCTCACCTGCAGGTTGCCCAACACCTGCATTTTACACAGTTGTAATTGACGAAGACTTTGGTCAATGCAAAGAGGGCGTAAAGGTAATAACATCAACAATTCCCATGAAGGCGCCTATGTTTGCAACAAGTAAGCCTTCCTAATGTTCTTGCCAAAATGGAAGCTGAAGAGAAGGAAGCAGAAGCATCTATTTGGGTTGATGAAGAAGGGTATATTGCTGAAGGTCCTAATGTAAATGTGGCTTTTATAACTCATGAAAATGAGCTTATTTTGCCCTTTTTTGAGAAGATACTCAGTGGGTGCACTGCTAAAAGGATGCTTGAGCTTGCACTGAAGCTGGTTGAAATGGGGAGTTTGAAAAGCGTCAGAACTGGAAATCTGACGGTTGATGAAGCGAAAGGAGCTGCTGAAATGATGTACTCCCTCCGCCCCAGGTAAATATGCACTTTTTGGGAGGGTGCAGGAATTAAGGTAAAAGGTGAAAAAGGTGATGTGTTGTGAGTGTAGATGGTTGGGTAGGAGAGAGAAAGTGAAGTAAGTGGGTAATGGTTGTGAGTAGAGAGAAGTGGATCCCATTTCCATTTTAGGAAAGTGCAGATTATTGTGGGACATCCAAAAGGAGTCTTTTTGCAGATTATCGTGGGACGGAGGGAGTATGTTGGAAGCACACTTCCTTTCTTGCCTATTATCGAGTGGGACGGGAAGCCTATTGGAATTGGTAAGTTGCTAATACAAACATCTTTAAACAGCCCGGTTTTGAAAGTGGGCAAGAATTCCAATTGTACAAGGCCAAAATTTTATGGGCCTCATATTTTTCTCCGTTCCCTAAACCTTGCCCTAAGAATGCTAGTACTAAATATATAAATTTTGATGTGATACCATGGTAAGTATGATTGCTAGCTTGATTGGATAACTTTCATTATATACATACTTAAAAAAGTGTCAGGATCAAATCTCCAAGTATTCAACATATTGTTTTTTCTTTTACTCTGTATTGTATTTTTACTAGTATTCTCTTACCCGTGCCACCGGCACAGTACACAAATTAAAGAAATGATGAAATCGCATTCCTCCCATCCAAAAAATAATAATTAAAAAAATATACCCAATATCCTGATGATGATTATTTTGTTCCATAATCAACATTTGATGGAGAGTGGTTTGTTTGTGTAACTGTCGTAGAGAATATGAGGAAGTCGATTATCCGGACTGTTATCCATTGAGGGTAAGTGAAAAATATTTTCTTAATTCCCATTTTACCATTATTCTTTTTTCGTAACCCCAACCCAACCCATTAATCATACAAATAAGTAATAATAATTATAATTCATCCCCTATCCTATTTTTATCCAAGGTTCGAAACAAAAAACTTAAGTAATCATGACGAATGATTTTTTAATTGATTTAGGTACAAGCATTTTTTCTAAAATCATTTTTTTTAAAGATTCTAAAATCATTCAAAAACTTAATTATATGTAATAGTAATTATTATGTTAAGATACACTCCTTAAATAAATGATCATAATAAAATAAAGAAGAAAAATAAATAAATCAAATTGGAATACGCATAAATAAATTAAAAAAAATACCCAATTCAAACTTTTTTGAAAGAAAGAGTATATATAAATAAACTCTAGACCTTTTTTTAAGGAGTATACTAAATAATCAAAAAAAAAAAAAAGATCATTTATTTATAATCGGTTTTTCTGTTTAAAAAAAAAATCTTACCAAATCTTAGTGAATTCGTTAAAAAAGAAAACCTAAGCCATCTGCACAAAGAAATAATAGTTAAAAAGGAAAATAGGAGTGAGGCGGACAGTTATGGGAAGTTACGAACGATTATGGAAAGTTACGGACGGTTGAAGGAGGGAGGGAGGATGTGGGAAGTTATGGAAAGTTACGGACGATTATGGGAAGTTAAAGACGGTTGAAGGAGGGAGGGAGGGCGGATTTTGGACGGTTATGGGAAGTTACGGATGGTTGAAGGAGGGAGGATTTGGGAGGTTATGGGAAGTTACGGACGGTTGAATGAGTGAGGGAGGATTTGGGAGGTTATGGAAAGTTACAGACGGTTATGGGAAGTTTCGGACGGTTGAAGGAGGGAGGGAGAATTTGGGAGGTTATGGGAAGTTACGGACGGTTGATGGAGGGAGGGAGGATTTGGGAAGTTATGAAAAATTACGGACGGTTGAAGGAGGGAGGGAGGATTTGGACCGTCGGATCACTTTTCTAACTTTTAATCTGAACCACCACTTATGTGGTAGATAAGTGGCGGTTATATGACCTTGTATTGTATTATATATATATATATATATATATATATATATATATATATATATATATATATATATATATATATATATATATATATATATATATATATATATATATATATATATATATATATATATATATATATATATATATATATATATATATATATATATATATATATATATATATATATATATATATATATATATATATATATATATATATATATATATATATATATATATATATATATATATATATATATATATATATATATATATATATACATTAAGGGCTTGTATTCAATTTAGCCTTGATCGCCGAGGATTCTTATCTAACCTTGATTGTCGAGCAGTGACTACGATGGTGCAGGTCTCATCTCCGACAAGACACTCGAAAATGCGAGTGTTCTTAAGGTTTAAGGATACGGCATTGCCGTTGTTCAACACAGCGTCGGAGCTCAACACCTTGACCGTCAGCTTATGACCGGCGGTGCCCGGTTTCAGGTTCTCAACCTTGGTAAATTGATATTGATAATCTTTAGGGCATCCTTCTAATTTATATACTGACCTAACAACTTTTTTTTCTCATACCCCCGTAAACCTCTTTAAAAACTTATAAGGAACACTTTTTTAAAAAAAATTACATTTGTTTTGTTAAAAAAATATATATTTATTTTGGGCCAATAATTTTTTTTAAGTTAAATATTAAATTTCCAAAAAAAAAAAGGTCAGAAAAAAGCCGCTCCATTGTGATGAATGTCATCTGTTTATATGACCCAACAGTTGAATGGGAGCTCGATAGTTGGTCCTTCCCCCGCATATTTTTTGCGCTTACGGGAGGTGGGGTCGTGCTCACCTATAAAAACGGTTTCAACCATGAAATCAACCAGATGCTATGCTATGAGTGTTTTTATAGGTTGGTATCTGATGTCAAACTCAGTGAGCTCGACAAATCAATTAAGGAGACGTATTGAGCAGTACAACTTATGCAAGATTTTCTTTAAGGGCACATTGTTATACACAGTTATGAAATATGTAGAAAAGTATACACGATATAACTAGGGCATGGTTCTCTCTCCCTTTTGCTGAGGTGGAAGGCCACCTAGGAAAAACCCCCACCCAAAAACCCCTCATTTTTACCACTAAGATTGTACTTATAATAATTATATATCAATAACAAATTTTAATTATTTAATAGGATAACTAAATTAATTTAAAGTTATTAATTAAGAAACCTTTTTATTAATCCCAAAACAAAGTGAGAAAACATTTGGGGGGTGTTTGTGTAATCAACGCCATCACAATGAATTTCTATAAATTGATATTGATAATCTTTATAATGATGATATATCAATAATAAATTTTAAATATTTAATAGGATAATTAAATTAATTTAAATTTATTAATTAAGAAACCTTCTTAAAAACAAAGTGAGAAAATCAGTTGGGGGGGGGGGGGTGTTTGTGTAATCAAGTGGGCTTAAACCCATCGGGATACACGCATTGGCCCATAAGTACTTCTTTCATCCCATTATAAAATGGATAAAATAGAATTTGCTCAAAAAATTAAAAAAATGTATAAAAGAGTAAGTGACTAAGGCTCCGTTTATTTCACCGTAAAATAACTCATTTTCGTAAAATAACTCGTTTTCCGTTGTTTGGTTGAGCCCCCGGAAAATGTTTTTCGGAAAATAACTCATTTTCCGCTGTTTGGTTGTTTTCCGAAAAATGGAGAAAACGTTTTCCGGAAAACATTTTACGCATTTCCTAAGTAAAACGACTTACTGACCTTGTCCTAAGTAAAACATTTTCTGAAAAATAGTGCCCTTCATGTACAACTCATATTTCACAAGGTACAACATTCTACTTCCTCATTCTAATAATAATAATAAAATAATAATAATAATAATAATAATAATAATAATAATAATAATAATAATAATAATAATAATAATAAAATAATAAAATAATAATAATTATTATTATTATAAAATAATAATAATAATAATAAAAATACTAAAAATAATAATAAGAATAATAATAATAATAATAATAATAATAATAAAAAAAATAAAAATAATAATAATAATAATAATAATAGTAATAATAAAAATAAATAAAAAATAATATAATAATAATAATAATAATAATAAATAAATATAATAATAATAATATTAAATAAAAAATAATAATAAATTAATAATAATAATAAAAAATAATAATAATAAATAAAAAAATAATTAAATAAATAATTAAATAATAATAATAATATAATAATAATAATAATAATTAAAAAATAAAAAATAAAATAATAATAATAAAATAATAATAATAATAATAATAATTAAAAATTAAATAATAATAATAAAATAATAATAATAAAAATAAAAAATAAAAAATAAAAAATATAATAATAATAATAATAATAATAAAATAAAAAATATAATAATAATAATAATAAATAATAAAAAAAAACATTTTACGCCCTTCCGGAAAACATTTTCTTTACCAAACAGCCGAAAACATTTTACACCCTTCCTCCGTAAAACATTTTACTCCCTACCTCCGTAAAACATTTTACAGGAAAACATTTTCCGAAAAATGTTTTACGTCGAAACAAACGAAGCCTAAGTGTCGTGAGTGTGAAAAGTGAAGTAGGAGAGAGAAAGTATGATAGAGAATAGTAAGTGTCGTGAGTGTGCCTTTTATAATGGGACATAGGAAGTATTGTGCAGTCTGTTATAAATGGGCTTTAAAAAAAAATGAATCAATATTTTTTGAACAAAATAGTCCATCAGTGAGTAACTAGTACTCTCTTGTCCGTGTCAATGGCACGATATTAGTATGAACACTGACAGTGTGAAATTGATCAGTCCTATAAAAATGTACGGCGTACCCGGCAATTGAGAGATTGAACAGAAGTCGATCGCTTGAATGTATGTTTAGTTTTACACCGCCACCGTAAACACACGTACGAAAATATTTACAAAATAATTAATAAAGATCATTAAAATTATCAAAGAGAAGGGCAAATCTTATTAATTACACCAGAAATACAAAGATCTCAATTACATTATACTAATAAATTTATGACAGTCTAAAAACTTGGACAACGAAATGGGGAGAAATGAGCATCCCAAAAGAGGGATTGAAATTAAAAAACAGACTTCAATTTATTACTATCTGAAACTACTGAAGTGAATTTTAAAAATCATACAACTTGATTGATAATAATTCCTATGATCAACAACAACGTCAATGCAAGTTAAATCTGCACAACCCTGACACACAACCTTAAAACCAATAAAATTCCAATCATATGAAATCAAATCAGGTCGAATTTTCAACAAATCAATAAAAATCATACAAACCAATTTGTGAGAACTTAAGGGTTTCAAAACATGAAAGTAAAATGAAAATGTGAAATTAAATGTATCATCTCAATCTCAATGAAACAACTGCCGGCAACTATGAGAACAAGCAAAACAAATTTTATAAAATATGACCAAACATGTCTCCATTTTTATCTTTAGCAAAGTAGGAAATTAGGGGTTTCAAAAAATGATTTTCCTCTAAATTATGATATAATGATTTTTTTTCCTAAACTAAAAGTGTTTCAAAAATGATAAAATTATCATTTTAGTGGTATAAATGGTATTTTATTAAACTTGAAGGTAGTAAAAATGATAGTTTCAAAATCAAGGGTCAATTGACTATCATGTGTTATTCTCCACTCTGTAAATGCATGGATATGTTGTAAAAAATATACTTGTTTTATTTGTCTTAGTTATCTTCAATACAAAACAGAAATTTAGGAGAAGGAGTAGAAAGCGAGGTATGTCGAAGCAAATCTCTGATGGATAAAATTCCACTATGTAATAAAATCTTGCAAGTGTACAAGTCACCGAAGTAGCAATGTACAATAGTAAGGGTCGAACCACAGAGACTTGAGTGAGTTAAGAAGTTGATTTAATTAGTGTAAAGTAACCAAGGGGGGTTTTGATTTTGATTAATTAAACTAATAATGAAAAAAAAAAATTTAAACTAATGAAAATAAAACAAAGATCGAATTCAAGATTGACAAATATTTACGGATTGGGTTTCACAACTATCTCATTTCTATACTAATTTTATAAGAAAACAATTACTAATCTTGTTCAAGAAATCGTTCACTTTAATAAGAGTTGGGACGGTTAGATGGCCGGGTTGCAACCCTATTATTATTTCGATGTGATGTTTTTCGCAAGGTCTACAAAACATACAAGTAATACTTTTTAAAAACCAAGGAACAAATGATTTTAGACCCTTTTGATTTTCGCAAGGTCTTCAATTGGATCTATTCAATGGAATCTAGGCCAATGTAAAAACTACCCACGCAAATGTAGTAATTTAAACCCTAGTAATTTAAAGACCAACAATATCAATCAATAATGTTGAAGTCTAAAAATAAATTAAGCAAATTTCATTGAACAAGAACAAGAAAAGTGTGAAAAAATTAAAACATCATTAGCATAAGAATTCGACAATTGTTATATCCAATCCGCGAATAATAAAAATGAGCTACTCATAATAAAAATAAAAATTATAAAATTTAAAATAAATAAACATAAAAAAAACTGAATTCGAATTGTAAAATAAATACCAACAATGCAATGTTGTCCTACTTTTGTTGGGAATAGTGCCGCCTCCTTCCTCAATACCACGGCTCCTCTATTTATAATTATACCTTGGTTAAAGCAATTGGAAAACAACCATGGAAATAAAGCCCAAAACCAGTCCCAGAACAGCTCGAACGCCAAGCCCAACTCGCCACTTGGGCGGTTGCCCAAACAACCTCGGCAAGCGCCCATTTATACAGAAACTCCACGGCCTTAATTCCATGTCTTCAGCGGCCGCCCAAACAGCCTTCAGCGACCGCCCAAGAACAGCCACTCTTTCCTTTGCCTTGGCCCAGCTTGGCCCAGCCATGCCCACAACCTTGGCCCCAATTTGATGTCTTGGCTGGCCACATTTTTGCGTTCCTCGGCCACATTTTTGTGCTTCTTAGGATTCGGTTCGTAACGCAAATGCACCATTGCACTTTGGTCACTATAAATTCCTCTTCTGCACCTTTGTCCTTGAATTATTATATTTTACTTTGGTCCCTGACTTTCAGAATATCAAATTAATCCTCGATTTTCCAAATTTACAATTAGGTTCCCGTACTTCCAAAATTTACATTTTGGCCCTTGAACTTCATAGTTTCAGTTTTGTCCCACATTTTCCAGAATTGCAATTTGGTCCCAAAACTTCCAAAGTAGGCTTATATCCTCTGTTTTCAGCTTAATAGCTCATCAGCCCCTGTACTTATAAAACAATAAAATATACATTAAATTGTCAAGATTTCGAACAGAAAATAAGCTAGGAACGTATCTTTTGGATGAGTAAAACCGCATCCATCAAATACCCCCAAACTTACCTTTTGCTCGTCCTCGAGTAAAACAAAAGAACTAAACAAAAACAAAACTACCCTAACAAATAAAAACAATAAACAAATTTTTTTTTATGTTCTCAATATATATAAGGTTGCCGGTCAAAAAAGTCTCAGATTCTCACAAAATATGCTAAACGAGTGCCAATAAGAATATGCAATTACAATCACATTAATGCATCTAACCCACAATTTTCCACCTCGGCCTGAATGATGAATGAACTATGGGAGATCATAATCACTAAGATAAGATTGTTTATGGGTTTACTAAAACATGCCCTACATCACAGATAACAATACAATTTACAAGGATACTCATATGCACGATTACGCAATTATCAACCCAATTACTCAATATTGAACACGAATTATGGCTTTAGGATTAAATCCACAACAATTGTGGGGCTAGGTTCGTGGGTACAAACGAAGCAATGGACATACAAACACAAGAATGTGAAACTAAAAGCCTTCCATTGCATATTACTTCTTCCGGAATTTCAGCTTTTTCGCTCACCTTTGTTTCCCCAATACTTCAACCCCCAAACTAGACTTTGTCATACTTTATATACTTGGGATTGAAAGCATTCCCTCTCTCAATATAGGTCACTTATCAATCATATTTCACAAAATTAGGGGACAAGTTGTTTTTTTGTTTTTTTTGTTTTTTTTTTGTTTTTTTTTGTTCTTGCCCCCTTTTATACAATATACATCATGCTCTCAACTTTTGACCTTCCTCACACATTCCCTTAAATTCCCAATGTAACCCCCAAACTGATTGTTTCTGATTCCACATTCTTGCAAAGGTAGGATAAACATATTCTAGGTGTCAAGGGTTAGGGAGCAGGCTTCAAATGAAGGCGAATGGTGGTCTAGATGTTCCATTCTTTCTAAAAAGGCTCAAAAAAGGATCAAGTGACAATTCAAATATACAAAGTGACGAGACAGTCGAAGGCTCACAAGAGGGTCGTCAAAGAAATAAAAGCCATAAATATCAAGTAATCTATTGATTTGTTATTGACAAGCGTGCAACCATGTTCTAGGACCCCCGGGTATGTCAAAGTGAACCCATAAAGGACACCTAAATTAAAGACCATGATCAAGAAATATGATGGAAGTGAATGGTGGTGCAATTGTGTTTTACATGTATTAATACAATTCTAATAAACAAATTCAAATTGGCACAAACTTAGCAAAACTCAATAAAAAACCCTCAAATCATCATGGACGTTGGCCAACTTCCTAACATATAATGAGAACAAAATTTTTAAATTTTTCTATTTTTTTGAAGGTGACACTATATACACTCCCCTATAAACCCACAAACTCGGAGAGATATCTACCCCCAAACTCAAAACATGATATGTCCTCATAGCAAAGAGAACAAAAACATGTCTCGGGTTCAAAGGCCGATATGACACAATAAATCAAATAAATAAAGCAAATAAAACATACCTACTTGGGTTGCCTTCCAATTAGCGCATTTGGTTAAGGTCGTTAGCCCGACCGTTGCTCACGTTTTGGACTTCACCTTCCGTCCTTTGGCCCACTTCATGGTTTTGAGGGTCCTTATATTCAGTTCATGCCCCATGTAAAATCCTTGAGCTTTGATATTATTTTGTGTCCAATGGAATTTTTGACGTTTCAGCTTCTTGGGCTTCTTCTCTTGAGGATCTTTGCCATTTTTATCCTCTTCACGAGAAACATGAGGTACAAGAAAGATTGCCAATTTTTCTTCATTTCCAAGGTGATTGATAGGATTTTCACTATGGCCACATTCATTAGCCTTGTCAGTTATGAGCGCACCACCTTGCACCGAATCATTGACCCACCCTTCACCATCATACAAAGCCAACTAAGGCTCCTCAATGGCTTGTTCATGCCCTGTCTTCTCTAAATTCTCTACATCCTCCCTCTCTATACACCCACTTGAACTAACACAAAGTGATTCATCCTTACAATCAACACTGGAGATTTTACAGACAAAATTCTCCTTTGATTTCTTCGTGAGTTGCTTTTGTTCTAGTGGTGGTAAATGAAAATCTGAATCATAAACACACTCTTCCCCATCATCATTCGTATACCAAATCAGGGTTGAAGGTTGCTCTTCAGAATAACAGCTAATAGCAGAAGTATGTACCAGATCATTGCGAGAAGAAGAATGTACCTCATAGCTTATGGAACTCTCATCTCGAAGCGTGGTGATTGACTCAACATGATCAGGCTGAATTAGACTTGAATCTGATTCATGCTTCCTCAATGCCTTCAATATTGTGTCAATGTGTCCATCTATCTTACTCAAAACTGCTTCGGTCTGTTTCTCTTGTTCCATTCTCTGCTCTTTCATCCATTCCAATTGTTCCTCCCAATATTGCTTTTGAGGTGGCGGATGTGATGGGTCATAGTACATTGGCTCTCGCTCATTCCACGTCATGTTTGAATAATTTTTCCACCCTTGGTTATACGAGTTGGGAGGAATACCATACGTAGGTTGTCATGACTGGAAAGAATTTTTTCCTTGTACCTGTGAATAATATTCAGAAAAATATGTCCTAGAGGGACAAGCATTAGTAGGATGAGAATAAGACCCACAATTTTGATCCGACTCATACATGCTATAATTATTCATTCTATGCATTCTTGACTCCCCAAAAAAATAACAATAAATAATAAAAGAAAATTATGTACACTTAAAAAAAATTAAAAAAAAATAAAAGAAATTATTTACACTACCAAAATTAACTTGTTAAAACACAACAAGTCCCCGACAACGGCGCCAAAAATTTGATGGATAAAATTTCACTGTGTAATAAAACCTTGCAAGTGTACAAGTCACCTAAATAGCAATGTACAATAGTAAGGGTCGAACCACAGAGACTTGAGTGAGTTAACAAGTTGATTTAATTAGTGTAAAGTAACCAATGGGGGTTTTGATTTTGATTAATTAAACTAATAATGAAAACAAATAATTTAAACTAATGAAAATAAATCAAAGATCGAATTCAAGATTGACAAATATTCACGGATTGGGTTTCACAACTATCTCATTTCTATGCTAATTTTATAAGAAAACAATTACTAATCTTGTTCAAGAAATCGTTCACTTTAATAAGAGTTGAGACGGTTAGATGGCCGGGTTTCAACCCTATTATTACTTCGATGTGATGTTTTCCGCAAGTTCTACAAAATATACAAGTAATACTTTTTAAAAATCAAGGAACAAATGATTTTAGACCCTTTTGATTTTCGCAAGGTCTTCAATTGGATCTATTCAATGGAATCTAGGTCAATGCAAAAACTACCCACACAAATGTAGTAATTTAAACCCTAGTAATTTAAAGATCAACAATATCAATCAATAATGTTGAAGTCTAAAAATAAATTAAGCAAATTCCATTGAACAAGAACAAGAAAAGTGTGGAAGAATTAAAACATCATTAGCATAAGAATTCGACAATTGTTACATCCAATTCGCGAATAATAAAAATTAGCTACTCATAATAAAAATAAAAATTAAAAATAAATAAACATAAAAAAAAATTGGATTCGAATTGTAAAATAAATACAACCAATGCAATGTTGTCCTACTTTTGCTGGGAATAGTGCCGCCTCCTTCCTCAATACCACGGCTCCTCTATTTATAATTATACCTAGGTTAAAGCAATTGGAAATAAAGCCCAAAACCAGGCCCAGAACAGCTCGAACGCCAAGCCCAACTCGCCAATTGGGCGGTCGCCCAAACAACCTCGGCGAGCGCCCATTTATACAGAAACTCCACGGCCTTAAATCCATGTCTTCGGCGGCCGCCCAAACAGCCTCCAGCGACCGCCCAAGAACATCCATTCTTTCCTTTGCCTTGGCCCAGCCATGCCCACAACCTTGGCCCCAATTTGATGTCTTGGCCGGCCACACTTTTGTGTTCCTCGATTTTTGTGCTTCCTAGGATTCGGTTCGTAACGCAAATGCACTATTGCACTTTGGTCACTATAAATTCCTCTTTTGCACCTTTGTCCTTGAATTATTATATTTTACTTTGGCCCCTGACTTTCATAATATCATATTAATCCTCGATTTTTCAAATTTACAATTAGGTCCTCGTACTTCCAAAATTTACATTTTGGCCCTTGAACTTCATAATTTCAGTTTTGCCCCACATTTTTCAAAATTGCAATTTTGTCCCAAAACTTCCAAAGTAGGCTTATATCCTCCGTTTTCATCTCAATTGCTCATCAGCCTCTGTACTTATAAAACACTAAAATACACATTAAATAGTCAAGGTTTGGAACAGAAAATAAGCTAGGAACGTATCTTTTGGATGAGTAAAACCGCATCCATCAATCTCCCTAAGACAATATTTCACCTTCGTAACTGTGCAAACGGAATAACGGCGAATGTCTCCTAAGATACATCATTTTTTCCAAAAGTTAGATTTACACTTAACTAACCTTGATGGGCGAACCGAAGATCTGACTTGCTCTTTATCTTCTTACAATTAAAGACAAATAACACCTGAAATCCTTTGAGAACAAAGCAAGGATTTCGAAAGATTTAAACTTGGAGAGAGTATTAATTGTGTTTGTGATGATTGTAATCTGATGATTTTCTGGTGTTTTTTTGGTGTTGAATGAGAGGAATAAGAGGTCTATATATAGCATGAATGATTCTACACTTGTGACTGTTCACATGAGTCACAAAGCCCCAAGCCAGTAGCTGTTATCTGATTGCTCGACCGAGCACCTCTGGTGCCTCGCCCGAGCATTGGTTGGTTGCTCGGCCGAGCACTTTAGTGACTCGTCCGAGCTGAGGTTAGGCAGAAAGGCATGTTCCTGGACAAGTATGCTCGGCCGAGGCTTATGCCTTGCTCGGCCGAGCAGTTACTAGAAATTGACTTTTGCCATTCACACTTAATATTTGACCTAATATTCCAACAATCCCCCACATGAATGGAAGAAGTCGACACAGAAAGAAAGAAGAATAAAAGCATAGCTGAGAAGTTAATGCATCAAGATAGGTGGATTTCACTTTGAACCTTCTTTAGTAAGAATCTATCGAGCTTACTTGGCTGATCAGTGTACGTAACGTATTGAACTGTCAGACATTATTGTAAGCTTAAACAATAGACCAAACACATTTAAATTCTCATATCAGATTTTGGTTCTCTATTGTGTTCATTATTTCGGCCCTGAACTTTCTTGGTTCTGCGAGTGCTTTAGAGAATTTGCCTAAGAAAATTTCTCAACGAACCGACCATGTTCACACTTACATAGGTGATGTGCTATAAAGAGTATCCTACATTACCCCACTTGTACTAATTTACAAGATATAGTCATCATTAAAAGCAATAGCTTAACCTCTACCAATTTGTAGGCAGCACTTTTGCATTATAGAAATGGGATGAAGATAAACTTTCAAGTGCTTCTCTCAAATCAATCATGACTAGTTTTTCCTATTGAACCTAGTCTGTGGGATCTCCAGTCGCCAGGTTTGGTTTTCATCAAGTTGATTTAGATTTGTTTAGGCTTTAGCCCCATTTCTTTCGATGCACAGTATATTCTCTCCTTATATAAACCTTAAGTAAATTGATACGCTAGGTTATCCTTTGATCGCACGAAATCAATATAAATTGTTCCGTTTGAGAGTAACTGTCTAACAGTGTTATGTCTACGACGTATGTGTCGAGATTTGCCGTTGTATATAAAAATATCCTCCCTTGCTATAGCTACTTGATTATCATAATGTATACATATAGCAGGCACGGGTTTTGGCCATAGAGGAATATCTTCTAGAAAATGTCTAAGTCATTCGGCTTCTTCACCAGCTTTATCTAAAGCAATAAACTCAGATTCCATTGTTGATCGATCTATACATGTTTGCTTAGAAGATTTCCACGATATGTCACCTCCACCGAGAGTAAATACATAGCCACTAGTAGACTTGGATTCATCTGTATCAGATATCCAATTTGCATCACTATATCCTTCAACTATCAGAGGATAATTGCTATAGTGCAATTAATACTCTCTAGTTAGTTTTATATATCCTAAAACTCTTAATAATGCATTCAAATGCTCATTATTAGGATTACTAGTAAAACGACTTAGCTTACTTACAACATAAGCTATATTCGGCCTTGTGCACCGCATCAAGTACATTAGGCTTCCAATGATTTGAGAATTATATGGGGCAGAAATGGATTATTAGTCTCTTTAATACCATGAGAATTAAATCTCTCAATATTTTATCAACATAATGTGTTTGAGATAACTTAATTCCATTGGAGGTTCTAGAGACTTTCATTCCCAAAATTACTTCTGCTTCACCCATATATATCAAAGTTATTGGTAAATATTTTCTTTGTTTTATTTATAACCTCGATGTCATGACCAAATATGAGCATGTCATCTACATATAAACAAACAAATACATATGTGTTATCAAATTTCTTTGAGTATACACACTTATCACATTCATTTGTGATAAAACCATTCCTAGTCATGACATTGTCAAATTTCTCATGCATTGTTTAGGAGCTTGCTTCAAACCATACAAGGACTTAACAAGTTTGCATACCTTGTGCTCTTGTCCTTTTACTTTGAAGCCTTCAGGTTGTTCCATGTAAATTTCTTCATTCAAATCACCATTTAAAAATGCAATTTTTACATCCATTTGATGTATCTGCAGATTATACAATGATGCAATGGCTATTAAGATTTGAATTGAAGTAATTCTGATAACAGGAGAATATGTGTCAAATAAATCAAATCATTCATTTTGACGATATCCTTTGGCAACAAGACGAGCCTTATATTTATCCACGAAACCATCCGGTCTTAATTTCTTTAAATTTACATTTATGTCTTCCTTATATAAGGAAAAATCTAGGGTTTACCCCTCTCTCTCTCTCTCTCTCTCTCTCTCTCTCGGCAGACGGTCTCAGATCGGATCGGATATGGCTTTCTAGTATTCTATTAAATTGATTAAATAAAAAAAAGTTACAGCTTCGGCTCGGATCGAAGCTCGGATCAAGTAAGTTCGGATCGAATTCGAATATGACTTTCTAGTATTCGGATCAAATTCGGATAAGGACTGATCCGACCCGACCCGATCCGATTGCCATCCCTATGCACGAGCCATCTTTTGTCAAAAGTTTAAGGCTCCTTAGCTCCTAGCGACGATGCGAAGTGCGCCCTAAAACGCCATTCGCGGTAGTGGTCCAAATTGAGCTAGTACAAAATTAGCACAATTGGGCTACTACTTGCATGGTTGGCCCAAGGAGGAACAACTTGATGACTCCTCTTTGGAAGCATCCACTTTAATACTAGCATTACTTTATATTTCAAAGTAATGTGGGATAACTCTTTCATATCCCATAAACTCTTCATTTACCCATTTCAAGTTACAATCTTTAGCTATTAATTTCTCATTCACCCGGAAATGATTTCGATAAAATAAATGCATTTTCTTAATCTACACCAAATGTAGATTCCATATTTGTAACTTATTTCATTTTCCAATAACAGAAATCTATTTAATAATTAGGTCAAAACTTGGTCCAACCAAGTTATCAAAATTATTTCCAACACAAATACCAATCAATCAGACACGGCCCAATTTCATACTCAGCCCACACAAAGAGAAACACAAATTTGGATTCGCGGCATCGGAAGTAATTAAATGGACGAGATGGACAATGAGCAAAATGTCTACGATACCAAAAGTTTGATCATTGAAAGGAGAGACGTCAAGAAATAGTCGTCCTCTTTTTGAACTTATCTCCATCCATGAATGATATAACCAGACGAGGCCTAAAAATTGCTGACTCATTTCCATATGCCAACTCTATCTATCAACATCCTCCTATAAAATCTGCTCCTTAGACTAATTAATTTTCTCATTTTAGCTATTTATCAAGTTTCTAACTATTTCCTTCTCCCATCTTATTATCTAAGGTATGTTCTTTCCTCTATCCTTTTTCATCTTAATATTTGCAATTCACTAATAAATAATGTATAACAGTATTCGAAATTCCTTCAATACGAAATGTCGGGGGTTCGAACCCCACCAAATATATTTCTATCACTTTAAAGTGTCACTATTTTGTAATATACTGATCCATTTTTTCTTTAGAAAATATGATTTTGTTTCTAAAAAATATTATATCTTTCATTATATTGCAAGATGGAGTATATAGTTTATTGATGTAAAGTATAAAAAAATAAATATTTGGTAGCTTTAGCTTTCAAACATACATAAAGTGATATAATGAAAGGGAATATAAAGGCAAAAAAGATTACTCAACTTTAAGGTGACCAAAATATACAATATCTTGGTTGGACAAATCTCAACCTTTACTAGCTAGAAAACAAACATTATTATACGATGGCCACCTTTTTGTAATTATTGCAGTACGAGTAATATTATAGGCATAAAATAGTCACAAAATTTTGTTCAAAAAATTATGTGTATTAATTTATTGGTGTTTTTAATTAGAGTATAGCGGACCCGCTATCGATACAAATAATAAAATATCGTTAATTCGTTTTGTTTGTGATCAAAATTTTGAAACTTTATTTTGTGCTCGTATCATTGCTTTTTTTCGTAATATTATTAATTTACTTTGGGATAAAAATTTATTTTGGGATAAAAATTCAAAATGTTAATTTATTTTGGGATAAAAATTCAAAATGATGATTCATTTTGGAATAGAAACGAAATATTTTAGTGAGGGAGTACAATATAGTATACTTTAGTATTAGAATGTACACTTTAAAAGGTATACGAATGATTTACAATGTGAGCAATACATATATATAAAGAGCGGATGAGATTGAATCTCAACAAATGATCGACTAGCATGAATTTCCCTCCTCTTAACCGTTTTTAACTTCCCCACTCCCCCCATAACCGACATGTCCAAGTAAATAAGAGATTAAGGATCCTTTTTTTTTTTTTTTTTTTTTTTTTTTTATCATTTTGAACTTTAAAGTTTCTTGTGTGCATGTTTGCATAATATTTCGTCTATTGTTTTTCATATCTATATAATGAACAAATACGTTTCCGTCAAAAGAATGTGCCTACTTAATCGTTTATTGGAACATAATATTTTTTTTTTACTAGCACGACGATTTTGATAAAATAAGAGAAAAATGAATTTAGTAGAAACACGATTGGGTAGGAAAGGCGTCCTTTCAGGTGCCGCTTGGCATGAGGGTTAGTACTAGTATAAAATAAAAATCATGTGGTTAGAGCATAATCATAACTTGAATGGTACCACATGCTAATATATACTCCCTCCGTCCCGGTAGAAATCGCACAGTTACTGTTTGTGCGGAGATTAAGAAAAAAAAATAATGATATAAATGTTGTGAGTGTAAAAGTAAAATAGGAGAGAGAATGAGTGGAGAGAATAGTAAATTATAATGGTATTGTGAGTATTAAAATAATGTAGGAGAGAGAATGAGTGTAGTGAATAGTAAAGATTATTTGTCATTTTAGGAAGTGTGCAATTTATAATGGGACGCTCAATGAGGAAATTGTACAGTTTGTAGCGGGACGAAGGGAGTATAATATTAAAAATAGCATGCATATAGTCACTACTGAAACAAAGGTTTTTTCTTGCTTTTCAGGCTATCTCCAACTTTGAGACTGTAGGGTGTATATATATATATATATATATATATATATATATATATATATATATATATATATATATATATACTCCCTCCGTCCCAATAAGTGCTTCACCCTTTTGGGTGGACACGCAAATTATGGAAATGAGAGGAAAAAATATATATTGTGAGTGTAATTTGAAAATAGGAGAGAGAATTAGTGGAGGAAATAGTAAATTATAATGGTGTTGTGAGTATTAAAATAATGTAGGAGAGAGAATGAGTGGAGAAAATAGTAAAGATTCTTTGCCAAAAAAGGAAAGATGAACTTTAAGCGGACGATATATATATATATATATATATATATATATATATATATAAAATTGATATTTTAAAAAAAATTATAATTGGTATTCGGTATACCAATCAATTTAAATATATGTACCGTGTACCAACTAATTTGACATAATTGGTATGGTAGTACCGTACCAACATTTCGGCATACCAATTTTCACGTATCAATTATAATTGGTACGGTTGGTACATATATTGGTCGATATGAATTTGAAAATTTTGTCAATCCTAATATCTTGGTTGGACAAATCTCAACCTTTACTAGCTAGGAAACAAATACTCCCTCGTTCCATTTGAAGCTTCACCTTTTATCAAAACGGGTATCTCGTTAAAAGTTTCACCTTTCCTAAAATGGACATTTTATATTATTATTTCACCCACTAATTCTCTCTCCTACTTTACTTTTATACTCACAACACCAATCAACTTACTATTTCCTACCCCACTTCTCTCTCCAATCACTTTTAAATCCTACATGGCCACTTTACTCATTACTTAGTTTTTTTAAAATTTTTGTGCCACCTTCAAAATAGTGAAGATTTAAATGGGACGGAGGGAGTATTATTATCACGATGGCCATCTTTTTGTAATTATTGTAGTATTAGTAACACTACATAGACACAAAATAATTACAAAATTTTGCTCAAAAATTTTTAGGTGTAATAATTTATTGATGCTTTTAATTAAAGTGTGGCGGATCCGCTATTTAATACTCCTCCGGTCCGATAAAAACTCACTAATTACGAAAATGGTGTCCGTTAGAAGGAAACTTCACCTTTCTTTTTTGGCAAAGAATCTTCATTTGATTCTCTCACATTGACATATATAAAAACATTATTACATTTCCTTGGCCTTTTCAAATTCATTTATTCATCCATTAATTCTCTCTCCATTTTCAAATTCCACTCTGATATTTTTTTTTCCCTCCCATTATCATAATTTCCGTGTCGAAGGAAAATGGTGAAGCAATTTGTGGGACGGAGGGAGTATAAACAATAAAATATCGTTCATTGATTTTGTGATAAAAAAATTGTAACTTTATTTTGTTTTATTTTGTGATGCTATCATTGCTTTTTAAAGTAATATTATTAAAATGTTAGGGCGAAAATAAGTGTTTTTTTGTCAGTCACGTGCTTCATATGGGGGGCGTGGGAAACTCTAGACCACGCAGAGTTACTAGGGCTGAGCAAAAAAATCGAAGGATCGGATCGGACCGATAGAATCGGGACAGGATCGTGAAAATCGTCGTCAAATAGAATTGGTTTGGTTACGGTCACAAAATTTATATGGAGCAGATTATTTGAGTTGGTCTTTGGTTTTTGAAAAAATATATAGTCTGGGCCAGAACACGGGACCGGACCAGATTATGTATAATATATATATATATATATATATATATATATATATATATATATATATATATATATATATATCGGTGTTCTAAAAGACCCGCCTAAGGGCGCCTAGGCCCCACTTTAGGCGCTAGGCCTCTCCGCCTAGTTCTAAGCCCCGCCTGGTCACTGACTAATCCAGATTAATTAGACTAGTCCAGGCTAGTCCAGTCGCCAGGCGAAGCTCATGCGCCCCAGCATCCGCCTTTAGCTTTTTAGAACCTTGATATATATTCATAATTTCAAATTTATTGTTATTAAGCATGAAACTTTCAGTTTCGATTTTCAACTTTGTTTATATAACGTAATCGTCCTATATTTTTTATTTGAACTTTGTTCCTCTATTTCAGTTAATTTGTTGTATGTCTGAATATTTTTATTTGAACTTTGTTTATGTAATCGTCCTATATTTTGGTTTCATGAAAAAAAATGTTGTTGCATGTTTTATCTTTAGAAAAAATATATAGCAGTGTAACTTGTGGAACCGATGGAACCGGACATGGACCGAACCATTGGAACCGGACAATGTGACCGGTCCTGTAATGTAATGGTCTGGTCACAGTCTGAATTTAAGCGAAACCAGAACAATTGTTCCGATCCTATTTTTTTGAAATTTTGATAAAATCCGGACCAATCCGGACCGTGAACACCCCCCTAAGAGTTACAACATCACTGAACCTCTTTCAAATGAACCATAAACTAGAAAACTTAGTTTTAAGTATCTGCAAATACTACTTAATAATAATAATAATAATAATAATAATAATAATAATAATAATAATAATAATAATAATAATAATAATAATAATAATAATAATAATAATAATAATAATGATGTAGGTCTCTTAAAACTAACTTATTTTTTATAGAACCATCTTTTTAAAATAGTTAACACATGTTTTATAAAGAATTAAGATTCATAATACAATATTTCTTTTATGACCAAAGTTGACCATAATTAACTGATTATTGATGTTTTTAATTAGAGGATAGCGAATCTACAATCAAGTCAATCATAAAATATCATTAACCCATTTTGTAAGCAAAATTTTGTAATTTTCTTTTTTTTTTTTTTGTGTCTATGGCGTTTCTATTTATTCAAGCAGCCACCGAGCCACGCACAAAACACCAATTTTATCCCAGTGAACTTGATTTGTTCTTCCCCATGCAAGAGTAAGAGCTTTGAGATAAAAACAAGGCAGCTAGTGGCCTTAACTTACATGCATTTCTTCTTCCAAATCAATTCTTCTCTCTCTTCTTCAGATTCCCGGAAAATCCTAGAGAGAGAGAGAGAGAGAAAGAAAAGGTAATGGAGAATGGGACGAAGAAGTGGGAAGTTAATGGAGAGATGGAGACCCCAACTAATATTACAATCAAAGGTATCCTTTCGCTGTTAGTGGCTAATATTGATGATGAAAAGAGGCTTATTTCTCTGGGTATGGGTGACCCAACTGCTCATTCTTGCTTTCACACCGCCGCTGTTGCTGAAGATGCTGTAATTGATGCTCTTCGTTCTCAAAAATTCAATGGATATTCCCCTACTGCGGGTCTCCCTCAAACCAGGAAGTAAGTAATTTTCTATTCAATTTTCACAAATTAAGGTCCAATTAATGCCCATTTTGGTTAATTTGCACAAATTAAGGTCCAATTAATATGGGTATTGTTTAATTTTGGGTTGAGATTGATTTGAAATTGGAAGTTTGGTAGTCTGGATTGAAATTGATTCCCCCCCCCCCCCTCCTTCTTGGTTCTTTGATTCGTGTTGAGGAACGCCAGACTTTCACAATTCTTTGTCTGCTTGTGAATTATTTATTCATTGAATTTGGAAATGATGCTGCTGCTGCTGTTGCATGTTGAATTCCAGACTTATCTTACACTTGTGGGTAACCCGTGTTTTTATATTTTGTTTTTTTATGTTTTTATTTAATAAAGTAAGATAATATTTTTTTGCAATATAAGTATATTGTATGAATTAAGACGTTTGCTTATAAATTTAGGAGAATTGTGTTTTTTTTTTTTTTTTTTTAGCTTTTGTTGTACATAATTTGTATTTATTATGATAATTGAAATTTGAATATAAAGATGAATTATTATTATTACGAATTAAATTTTATTTTATAGATGATTGACTTCTCCCACTTAACAATTAATAATGTTAGTTGCTGGCAATAAATCACATTAGTAAAAGATTGACAAGTTCAATCATGAAAACTAAAACGAAAACGAACTCAAATGGAAAAACTCAAAACATGAAAGTTGTTCATAACATAAAAATACATATATTATAAGTATTACAATTAGCTAATCTATTAATAGTAATAGTTGCTACTATGATTAACTAATATTATTAATAGTAATAATTAACATATATTGTAAGTATTAAAATTAACTAATACTATTAATAGTAATAGTTAACTTATGTAGAAACTATCATAATTAACTAATATTATTAATAAATTTTTTTAATTTATATAATAACTATTATGATCAACTAATACTATTAATAGTAATAGTAATAGATAGCATATATTATAAGTATTATGATCAACTAATACTATTAATAGTAATAGTTAACATATATTATAAGTATTATTAATAGTAATTATTAACATATATTGTAAGTATTACAATTAGCTAATCTATTAACAGTAATAGTTACTATTATGATTAACTAATATTATTTATAGTAATAGTTAACATATATTGTAAGTATTATAATAACTAATATTATTAATAGTAATAGTTAACTTATGTAGAAACTATCATGATTAACTAATATTATTAATAAAATTTTTAAATTTATATAATAACTATTATGATCAACTAATAATATTAATAGTATTAGTTAACATATATTATAAGTATTATGATCAACTAATACTATTAATAGTAATAGTTAACATATATTATAAGTATTATGATCAACTAATACTATTAATAGTAATAGTTAACATATATTATAAGTATTATGATTAACTAATAATATTAATAGTAATAGTTAACTTATATAGTAACTATATGGTTAACCAATACTATTAATAGTAATAGTTAATATATATAGTTAACCAAAATAGTTAACTATTATTATTATAAGTATTGGTTACTATAATATTACCCTTTGTAGTAACTAATATTATTAGCTACGGAAAAAAATTGAAAAATCACTTATTTATGATGGTATTGTTGACGTGGCATCACCAAATACAATCTTTATCCATGATTCGCCTACGTGGCAACACCATAGCTTTGTTCACCAACTTTAATATATACTCCCTCCGTCCCATACCTACGTGCCTAGTTTGACTTTGGCATGACATTTGATCATACAACTACGAGAAATTAGAACATTTTGATGAAATTTTAAAAGTTGTTATTGATTTATTACTAACAACACTAACAATTAAAAGTTTTAAAATTTAATTATAATATATCAATTTCTCGTAGTTGTATGGTCAAATGTCATGCCAAAGTCAAACTAAGCACGTAGGTATGGGACGGAGGGAGTATGTAGATTTCAATTCATCTTGTGTTTGCTGTAATTGCTGAATATTTGGCACCTCTCCTCCTTCCTTCTGCAACAGTGTTCAATCATGCCACATATTCCCACTTTTGTGCTCAATGGACGAGATAAATTTGAACTTTAGTGGGACCCATAACTATCAAATCGATCTCAACCACAAGATAATGGGAAGACATGGTCACATGGCGAGCTGAGCACCGCTTGCTGGAGCGCAACAGCACCAGCTCACAGGAGCGGTGCTCGTTCTGCTTGCTGAATATACTAATTTTGAATTTTGTTGACCCCTTAGTGTCCTCCTTTACTCCCAATTCTTGCTCTTTATCTTTCTGGTTTCTAGCTGCAAACTAGTCTAGAATGAGTCTGCCACCTCACCAACTAAAATGCCAATTAACCTCTTTGTTCCACGTTAAGTCCACTACTCATTTTCTGAATTAATTGGCCGCACTACACTTTCTGTAAAAATTATTTATACAGAACTTGCTAATATTCTTTTGCGAAAAGTAAGAACCTCACCTTAGTGACACTCGTATTGTGCATAATTGGAGTTACTAAAAAAGAAATATAAGTACCCTTCATGATTTCATCAATCCCATCTTGTTTTCCGTTAAATATGTTTGGTTCAAAGGCTATGACCTTGCAATATTCTCTAGTTGGTTGCTATTGATTTCCCAGCTACTTTTTGCAGGATAGCTTAGAAGTTAGTTATTATAGTTATTACTACTCCATAATTCATTTACTTCATCAGTTCCACTGAGCCTACTTTTGTTTTGTTGCACGTTATTAGTTATTACACTAGAGAGATTTTTGTTTTACTATCTCTGTCCCAAAATAAGTGACAAATTTTAAAAATATTTGGTCATTCATTTTGGGACGGAGGGAGTAAAACACTAAAACACTAAGATCAGAGATTACGTGAGTTTCAAGATTTATCCCTTCTATCTGTTAAAACCTCGATCCAAACCATGAGATCCATTTTACAACTAATTTTTCTTCATTAGTCGTATTTGCCGCTACTCTGTTCTAACGCATGTCTTTCTATCGTAAAATGCCAATGTGCAGTAAAGACTGCCGACTGGCATTGGTCAAAGCACTTTTTCATTTATTCAAAAAAGTTATAATCATTTAATCTACTTTTCTTTAAGTGGGAGTGATTTGGAAGTGCCATATCATTATCATTATTGCTTACACAGTATTTTTTTCACTTTATTTATTAATATATTCCATTTAAACAGGGCAATTGCTGAATATTTATCTCGCAGTCTTCCATACAAGTTATCATCAGATGATGTATATGTCACAGCCGGTTGTACACAAGCCATAGAAGTAACATTATCAATTTTAGCCCGTCCAGGTGCCAATATCTTGGTTCCAAGACCAGGGTTCCCCATATACGAACTTTGTGCAGCATTTAGACACATTGAAATCCGTCATTTCGATCTTCTCCCCGAGAAAGACTGGGAGGTCGATCTTAATGCAGTTGAAACTCTTGCTGATCATAATACTGTTGCTATAGTTATAATTAACCCCGGAAATCCATGTGGTAATGTCTATAGTTATCAACATCTAAAGAAGGTACGCTTGCGCTCACATATGAAGCATAACCTCTCTTTTTAGTGTGTGTGTGTGCTGTGTGTGGGATCCGGGGCCTGTGCAGTGGTATTGCGCAGCAATACTTCATTCATAGTGATAGTAACACAGTTACATCACTGAATAGCACGGTTACATTTTAGCATTCACGCGAGAATAATGTAGTAACATGAGGTACACATTATAGAAACATGAGTTACATCCTATGGTAGGAAAAAAGTATTGTTGTGCAGTACTACTGCACAGGCCGGATCCATTGCCTTCCCACACTTGGGAACGGCAAAAGAACTATTGGGATACTTATTTGGTGTTGCTTTTTTTTATTGCAAATAGATTGCAGAAATGGCTAAGAAGCACAAGATTCTTGTGATTGCTGATGAAGTTTATGGGCACCTGGCCTTTGGGGCAAACCCTTTTGTGCCAATGGGAGTTTTTGGATCTATTGTTCCTGTTCTTACTCTTGGATCTTTATCAAAGAGATGGATAGTGCCAGGTTGGCGGCTTGGTTGGTTGGTAACTACTGATCCTAACGGCATTTTCAAGAATCTTAAGGTACGTGATTTAATGACGGTAGTCTTCATAACGGGCCTGTCTGAAATGGACCATTGCTTATACTAAATTGCTGTTTCGTGATATTTAAGACTGTTGAGCGCATGAAGAAGTATTTTGATATTTGTGGCGGTCCTGCAACCTTTATCCAGGTCAGTCTTCAATTGCAAATTAATTCACTGACATGAAGTTCATCTGTCTTTACGATATGGGTGACCATTGGCTGTTTTTTATAGGCAGCAGTTCCTCGGATTCTTGCGGAAACCGAGGACAGTTTCTATAAGACAACTATAGGTACGTTGAAGCAGACCTCTGATATCTGCTGCGAGATAATTAAGGAGATCCCTTGCTTGACTTTGCCACACAAACCCCAGGGATCTATGGCACTAATGGTGAGGAATTAAGAGATTTCACTTACAGTAAGAAAATAATGATGTTAGTTTTTTTATTTACTATTTTCTGGTCGGCCTGTAGGTGAAGCTGAATTTATCCCTGCTGAAAGATATTAGTGATGATATTGATTTCTGTTTCAAGCTAGCCAAAGAGGAATCCGTGATTCTTCTTCCTGGTAAGAAATCAACAAATCAAACTACATAAACAGCGTGCAAACGCCATATATTTCTCACCAAGTGACATTTTACTATGATATACTCCCTCCGTTCTGTGTAAAGAGTCAACGTTTGAATGTTTGATTTATCAATTTTGTACTTTAGTAATCTTCTTTTTTCTACAATATGCAATAATGCTATCATGTTTTGAGCACTAAAAGCAAAATTTTGAAAAAAAAAATATACTCCCTCCGTCCCAAAATGAAGTATGGAATGAGTCCAAGAGATTTCTGAAGTAGTGAATCATCTGTTTTGCAGGACTTACAGTTGGACTGAAAAACTGGGTGCGGATAACCTTTGCTGTTGATCCCTTAGCTCTGGAAGAAGCTCTGGGGAGAGTCAGATCCTTTTACGATAGGCACTCGTATCAATCAAATGGATATTGATATGATGGAAAATACAGAGAGATTGGACAGCGAATCCGAATTTTCATTTGATGAAAATTAAGCCATATATACTGATTATTATTATTAATAATAATAATATACATTCCAGCATTGTATAGGATACAAACTTTGCACAATAACTGAAAATAGGAGCTAGCCTACACTGGCATCTTTATTTTCTTTCTATCTCCATCAGCGGGTGACATTTGAGTTTGAATTGTCACATTTATTTGTACCATAAATAAATCGCATCATCGAAGTGGAGAATACAATTTGTCTATTCTAATAATTTCTTCGTTTCAAAATGAGTGTTTATTTTGATTTTGATCCGTTGTAAAATAAGGTAAGATGGGTCGGATGAATCAAAACATAAATCAAAAAAACACAAGAATCCGACAAGTAAAAAAATGGCCGCCTGCTTTGCTATCGTCCTTCTCTTTGAACTCTCCTTTACACATTACCAACTGTTTAAAGACAAACATGGATTCCTTTCTTTTGACCTCTCACTATTATTCAAAAAACACTAACTTTTTTTTTTTTTTTTTGTGGGTAGGGGGTCCAATATATAAATAACCCCATCTCCCCTTCATTCATTTCACCACTCTCTTGATCTATCTTTCTTCTCTGCCATGGATGCCAAATCAGGTTTCTCTCTCTCTCTCTCTCTCTCTCCTTTCCCTTTAATGGGTGTCTTTTCTTGGAACCTGCGCTTTCTTGTGTGTGTGTGTTTGATTTTGACTGAATTTAGGTACTTATTTGCAGAAATTGAGAATGGCCAGGAATTCAGTGTTCATATCTTTTCATCAGCATCTGAGGTGAATTTACAGTCATAAGAAACCCTAATGTTTTGGCTTTGCTTATTGTTTGTTATAATATGTGAGGCAAATCTTGTGTTTTACTGTAATATTAGTGCAATATTTATTTTGGGACGGAGGAAGTAAAATGCAGCCTACTCCTAGTCTCCAAATCAGGGCATGAATTTATAAACTGTTGGATCATGTTCTGTTTCTGAAACACTAATCTAAATGCAGACTGGTCAACTATGATTTTTTTCTCTCAAAACCTATAATCTAGGGGTATGATTTACTTCCCTTTTTAATTAATTGTTCCTCTATTTGCTGAATAGTTGCTTCAAAAGTTGAGTGAGAAGTGGGATTCAGTAAAGCCGCCATATCCAGCAATGTATTCAAGTGTTTATGGTGGAATCATTCTTGATCCAGCACTCATGGTTATCCCAATAGATGATCACATGGTTCACAGAGGCCATGGCGTGTTCGATACAGCCATCATTCTTGATGGGTACGAGCCAAGATTCTCCATTTCACACGCTTTTCTCTAAGTTAAAATATCAAGATAACATTTTTATTTAGGTTAAACATCAGTACTAATAATCTTGTTATTGGACAGACATCTCTATGAACTGGATGCCCATCTGAACCGATTCCTTATATCAGCATCAAAGGCCAAGATTTCATCTCCCTTTCCTCAATCAACGCTAAGAACGATACTTATTCAGCTTACAGTAGCCTCTAAATGCAAGAAAGGAACATTGAGATATTGGTTAAGTGCGGGTCCGGGGGATTTCCTACTCTCACCTGCAGGTTGCCCAACACCTGCATTTTACGCAGTTGTAATTGACGAAGACTTTGGTCAATGCAAAGAGGGCGTAAAGGTAATAACATCAACAATTCCCATGAAGGCGCCTATGTTTGCAACAAGTAAGAATGTGAATTACCTTCCTAATGTTCTTGCCAAAATAGAAGCTGAAGAGAAGGAAGCAGAAGCATCTATTTGGGTTGATGAAGAAGGGTATATTGCTGAAGGTCCTAATGTAAATGTGGCTTTTATAACTCATGAAAATGAGCTTATTTTGCCCTTTTTTGAGAAGATACTCAGTGGGTGCACTGCTAAAAGGATGCTTGAGCTTGCACCGAAGCTGGTTGAAATGGGGAGTTTGAAAAGCGTCAGAACTGGAAATCTGACGGTTGATGAAGCGAAAGGAGCTGCTGAAATGATGTATGTTGGAAGCACACTTCCTGTCTTGCCTATTATCGAGTGGGACGGGAAGCCTATTGGAATTGGTAAGTTGCTAATACAAACATCTTTAAGAAAATCTGCATAAAAATCCAAAATTTAATGCAAAAATATGTTCTCGCAGGAAAAGTTGGAGAACTAACTATGGCACTATCAGATCTGCTATGGGAAGATATGGTTGCTGGTCCAGACACAGTCAGGGTACAAGTTCCATATGTGTAGTTCTTCATGCTTAAAGAGGTACTTATAGTACAATTGCTAAAGCACAACGAACCTAAGTTGCTCGTGATTTCTTCCTGGAATTTCAAGAAAAATGCTTGTATTCTTGTACCATTGCCACCCATATAGATGAATAAATCTTGAATAATATTATTAAGGAAGCTCGTATTGTTTTCTGAGTGGAAGTAACCTTGTAAAGAACATGTCTGATTACTCAAAAACGACTCTCCTCTAAAGATCACTCTGCAACATTTATCCAAATGTTCAACCAAGGCAAGGGAAAACACGTCAAGAAACTCAATCGGGGATGTCAAAAATGTTTCATTTCAAGATTTCACAATGACAGAATTTGAAATATGTCATAATACATAGCATACCAGATGCTTGTCAAAAGAAAGATCACCTTAAGAGTTGGCAGGTTTCTTCATCTATCCACAAAATAGACAAGCAGCCATAAGTATCAACCACATTCCCATAGATACGTGTCATTACTTAAACTATGTTATTCTCAACGGGTGAGGCCACAAGAACTGTCAAAAGAGTGCACCTTTGACAAAAGAGTGCACCTTTGACAAGAACTGTCATTACTCCATGACGATTTTTCAAAAGCAGTTTTCTAATTCCTAATCCAATAACAGTCCGCAATTTGTAGCTTTTCAATTCCTCAAGCAAGTTTTTTCCGATCACCTTAACTCAGAGAAATAACACATGAAGTCATAAACTACTTTGTGTAACTAGCCTTTCTATAATAATGTAAACAGGACACCCTAACTGGCCAGAAGTAATTTCAAAATTTCGCAAGCACAGTACGGCAACTAAACGAAGTTCAAATAAATTAAATTAGGTCGCCATTGCACACGCAGAAACAAGAAAACAAAAAAAAAAAGTGCACATATCAATGGAATCTTAAGCACGTGCAACAGTGCAAATCATTTCTAGGGTTTCAAAAATCTGAAATTTCGGCATAAACAACAAAACGATCACGCCAAAAATGAAAATTTTCAGTATCTCTATAACCTATAATACTCCCTCCTCCATTCCAAAATATTTGTCTCATTTGACTTTTTTGTTGAACTTTGACCACAAATTTATGAGAGATTAATCATGTTTATGAAATTCTAAAAATTGTTGTTGATAATATTATTAATGGTGAATCAATAGGAATTTTTAGAATTTCATGAACATAATTAAATTGTTATATATTTGTGATCAAAGTTCAACTAAAAAGTCAAATGGGACAAACATTTTAGGACGGAGGGAGTAAAATACAAGGTCAATTAACCACCACTTATCTACCACTTAAGTGGTGATTCAGATTGAAAGTTAGAAAAGTAATCCAACGACCTAAATTCTCCCTCCTTCTTTCAACCGTCCGTAACTTTTCATAACCGTATGTAACTTCTCATAACCTCCCAAATCCTCCCTCCCTCCTTCAACCGTCCGTAACTTTCAAAATCCTCCCTCAACCATTCGTAACTTTCCATAACCGTTCGTAACTTTCCATAACTTCCCAAATCCTCCTTCCCTCCGTCATCCGTCCGTAACTTTCTATAACCGTCCGTAACTACCCATAACCGTCTGTAACTTCCCGTAACTTCTCAAATCCGCCCTCTCTCCTTCAACCGTCTGTAACTTTCCATAACCGTCATTAACTTTCCATAACTTCCCTTCCTCCTTCAATCGTCCGTAACTTCTCATAACTGTCCGCCTCCCTCCTATTTTCCTTTTTAACTATTATTTCTTTTTGCAGATGAGTTATACTTCTTTTTTTTTTTAACGAATTCACTAAGATTTGGTAAGGTTCTTTTTTTTTTTAACAGAAAAATCGATTATAAATAAATGAACTTTTTTATTATTATTATTTAGTATACCCTTAAAAAAAGTTTAGGGTTTATATATACTCTTTCTTTCAAAAAAGTTTGAATTGGGTGTTTTTTTATTTATTTATGTGTATTCCAGTTTGATTTATTTATTTTTCTCCTTTATTTTATTAGGATCATTTATTTAAGGAGTGTATCTTAACATAATAATTACTATTATATATAATTAAGTTTTTGAACGATTTTAGAATCTTTAAAATAATGATTTTAGAAAAAATGTTTGTAGCTAAATCAATTAAAAATCATTGGTCATGATTACTTAAGTTTTTTGTTTCGAACCATGGGTAAAAATAGGATAAGGGATGGGTTATGGATTATAATTATTATTACTTATTTACATGATTAATGGGTTGGGGTTACGAAAAAAGAATAATGGTAAAATGAGAATTAAGAAAATGCTTTTTAATAACACTCAATGGATAACGGTCGGGATAATCGATTTCCTCATATTCTCTACACGACAGTTACACAAACAAACCACCTTTCATCAAATGTTAATTATGGAATAAAGTAATCATCAGGATATTGGGTATATTTTTTTAATTTTTTTTGGATGAGAGGAATGCGATTTCATCATTTCTTTAATTTGTGTACTGTCACCGTGTCAGTGGCACGGGTAAGAGAATACTAGTTTAAACAAGGGCAAATGACAATTTAGGGCCTGAAGTATACGGGAGGTACCAGATTGGGGCCTGAATTCTTAAATATGTCAATTTAGGGCTCAAAGTTACTATTTTGATCAATTTGGGGCTTTTTGACGTTTTCCGTCCAAAAATACCGTTAAGTTACCACGTGCGATTAACGTGAGGATTCAGTGAGGGTATTTTGGTCATTTCGCGTTCTGGCCCCAATATGGTACCTCCTCGTAGATTTCAGGCCCTAAATTGTCATTTGCCCTTAAAAAAATAAATAAAAATATTTAGTTTTTTTTTTTACAAAAAATAATTAGTAAATTTAAAATATTGAAAAAAATAAAGATAATAGTTAATATGCTTACCCAATTTATATTTTTTTTCTTAACCAAGTTTTTTTTTTTAATGAAACACAATTTAACTAATTAGTTAAATTGTGTTTCATTAAAAAAAACTTGGTTAAGAAAAAAATATAAATTGGGTAAGCATATTTTTTGTAAATATTTATTTTATTTAATCTATTTTTATTTATATATTTTATAAATTATCCAATTTATAAAATATTTTTTGGAACATTAATAAATTGTTTTAGTTGCATTATTATATTTAAACTAAAGCTAAATAATTCATTTTTAAGGAATATATATTTATTTCATTGATTTTAAAATAATCATATACAAATAAATAATTATATAATGAATAAGAATATTATAAAATAAAAATATTTTTTACCAAAAAAAAAACTCGCTTTCAGTTTCTTTTCCCCCTTTTAAAAAAGCAAACAAACAACCCAAATCTCTCCCCCCCTCCACCCCATCTCCTTCCCCTTCTTTTTGATTACATGGCTCCCTCATATCCCCCTAAAAAAACCCACCTTCTCCGGCCACCCAACCCCTTCCCCCACAGTCTCCTTCCATCTTCCGACACTTCAGCGCCTCCATTACCCCTCCCCTTGCCCCTCACGCGAAATCAACTCCCCACCAAATTGTCCGCCGCCGACGACCCTTTCACCCGCCACATAATCGGATTTTGAAATTAGATCCGGAAGAGGAAGCGACGGCTTAAAAGGCTTGTGACTTGATTGGTTTTGATTTTGAATTTGAGTTTTTAATACTTGAATTTTGTGGTTGGGTTGTGGCTTTTATGTTGATTGTGTTGAAGGGTGAGGCAATGATGTTGGTGGCTTTGTGTTAATGATGGGGGTGTATAGGCGGAAGGGGTGTTTATGATGGGGTGTGGTGGGTGGTGTCGTAGGTGGTGGGTGGTGGCTTTGTCAATTTAGGGCCTGAAGTCTACGCGAAATGATCAAAATGTCCTCACTGAATCTCACGTGAATCGCACGTGATAACTTAACGGTCTTTTTGAACGGAAAACGTAAAAAAGTCCCAAATTGATCAAAATAGTAACTTTGGGCCCTAAATTGACATATTTAAGACTTCGGGCCCCTATCTGATACCTCCCGTATACTTCAGGCCCTAAATTGTCATTTGCCAAACAACACAAGGATTCTTATCTAACCTTGATCGTTACGAGCAGTGAATAGGATGGTGCCGTTCTCATCTCCGACAAGACACTCGACAATGCGAGTGTTCTTATCACCGCCGCACCATCCTTCTGACATGGCAAACCAATCCTCTTCCACTATTCCAAACTCGGCTGAGCCCACCAAACCAATCCTCTTGGTCAACTTGTCTCAGTGCAAAACACTCACCCCACTCACGTACCTTTGTTGGTCCTCCCAAGTCGAGTCGTTACTCTTTGGTCTAGATTTGTTAGGTTTCGTTGATGGCTCCCACCTTCCCCCAACAGCCACCGTCAAAGTCGATGGTAAAGACACACCTAATCCGGCCCTAACCACTTGGAATAGGCAAGACCGCCTTATCCTTAGCACCCTTTTAGGAACCTTAGACACCGCCGTCGCGCCACTAGTTTATCATGCCAAAACCTCCAACAAAGCTTGGACCACCCTCAAGAACACCTATGCCAACCCCTCTAGAGGCCATATTCTCCAACTTAAGGATCACCTAGACTCCATTACCAAATCATCCTTGACCATAACCGAGTATATGTAGTCCATCAAGTCATGTACGGACAAACTCGCCATTCTTGGCAAACCCATGGACACCGAAGATGTCATCGCCAAAATCCTAAAGGGACTCGATTATGAAGCTTATAAGCCCATCATAGACTCTGTCCGTGCCCGAGATAATCCCATCTCTTTCGAAACCCTCCACGAAAAGCTTATTCACCACGAACTCACCCTAAAACAAAACACTACCACCCCGACCTTCCCTATGTCCGCCCATGTCGCCCACACCAACCACCACTCATCCACCTCTCGGCCCTTCCCACATTAGCCGACTCACCCCATCCTGCCCACTCCACCACCTGCTGCCCGCAACTCCTCAGCTGCACCCTTTAAAGGCAAATGCCAATATTGCTGAAATGTCGGTCACGTTATATCCCAATGTCGCCAATTTAAACGCGACTACCCTAGTGTGACCTTCCCTCCTCCTTCCTTCTCCAATCGCTCACCCCGCACAAACTTAACCCAACCCCAAGCCCATACTGCCGCCGTCCCTCACCCCACTTCCCCAACATCTTGGCTTGTTGACAGCGGTGCCACCCACCACATTACCAACAATCTTTCCACTCTCTCTCTCCACCACCCTTATAATGGCAATGATGATGTCATTATCGGGGATGGGTCGTCACTTCCTATTTCAAACATAGGTTGTTTTTCTATTCCTTCCTCTAATTCCATTATTCATTTTAACAATGTCTTGCATGTCCCGTTAATTTCTCGTAACATCCTTTCTGTCTCTCAATTTTGCAAAGATAATAATACTTGTATTGAGTTCTCACAATCTTCCTTTCTTATCAAGGAAATCTCGACCCAACGCATTCTTCTCCACGGAACAACTGATCGTGGAATCTACCTGTGGCACTCCTCATCTCCTCAAGCCTTTCTAGGCACATTGTCTCACCAATCGTGGCATCATAGACTAGGACACCCCTCCCCCCCAATTGTCTCCCATTTGGATAATAAATTTTCCTTACGTATACCGTTTAGTTCATTTTCTTCATGTAACCAATGCAATATTAATAAAAGCCACAAACTTCTTTTCTCCACATCTACTCTACAATCTCATGCTCCACTTGAACTTGTGTTTTCGAATGTGTGGACATCTCCTTTATACTCCTACGATAATTATAAATATTATGTAATTTTCGTAGACCACTTCACAAAATACACTTGGCTATATCCTTTGAAAAATAAATCCGACACTTTCTCTACCTTTCATCGCTTCAAAGTAATAGTCGAAAAATACTTTTCCCGTCCCATAATTCAATTCTTTCCGACAATGGAGGCGAATATCTCAAACTCACACCCTCACTTATTCAAGATGGAATTTCCCATCTCACCTCCCCACCACACACTCCCGAGCACAATGGTTTCGCCGAACGGCGTCATCGCCACCTTGTCGAAACGGGTCTCTCTCTTCTCTCTCATGCAAACCTTCCCCTCACCTTTTGGACTCACGCTCTTCAAACAGCCGCCTACCTCATAAACAGGCTCCCAACTCCTACTCTTAAAAATGACTCACCTTATTTCCGCCTCTTTCAAACCTCACCAAACTACCACAAACTCCGTAGCTTTGGGTGCCTTTGCTACCCATGGCTCAAACCATACACTCCTCACAAACTCGCCCCAAAATCCACTCCTTGCATCTTTGTTGGATAATCTTCCTCTCAAAGTGCCTACCATTGTCTAGATCCCAAAACCCAACGTATCTACACCTCTCGCCATGTCAAATTCATTGAAATCGAATTTCCATACACTTCTCTCACATCTCAACGCACCACTACTCCCTCTCTCTCTTCATCCGAATGGTGTGCTTTCTCCATTCCCATTCTCCCATCTCCTACTACCAACATCACCCCTCAAAACACTGCTGTCAACAATACCCCAAACACACCACCACCGCCCTCTTGCCCAAGTAGCGCTTGAGTCGACCCACAGCCCTCCCGCTCCCACGCCTCACTCTTAAACCAAACCTCCCCTCCAACACCAACTTACCCACAACACCCTCCCACCCTTCCTGACTCCTCACCACAGTTTATCCCCACCTCTGCTCCCTCGGCCGAACCCACCTTGCCCACTCCAGCCGCTGCCCCAACTCCACCAATACGCACCATCACCACACGTCTCTCCCATGGTATACGCAAACCTAATCCTAAATATGCAAACCTAGCTGCCCTTTCCTCACCTACCTCCCTCCCGACCACCACCAAACAGGCCCTCTCCACTCCCCATTGGCATGAAGCCATGCGTGATGAGTACAATGCCCTCTTACGCAACCAAACTTGGTCTTTAGTTCCTTCCCATGAAGCACCAAACATTGTCGGATGCAAATGGGTTTTCCGTATAAAATACAACCCCGACAACACCATCCACAAATACAAAGCCCGTCTCGTAGCCAAAGGGTTCCATCAACGACCCGGACTAGACTATTTAGAAACCTTCAGTCCAGTTGTCAAACCCATCACCATTCGTCTAATTCTTTCTCTCGCTATCACCCAAGGTTGGTCTCTGCATCAACTTGATATTAACAATGCCTTCCTTCAAGGTCATCTCTCCGAAACTATTTTCATGTCCCAACCCCCCGGGTTCCAAGATTCTTCCAAACCCTCTCAGGTGTGTCGGCTCTCAAAAGCCATCTACGGTCTAAAACAAGCGCCATATGTTTGGTACACTGCTCTCAAGCAATTTATTATCTCTTTCGATTTTTGTCCCTCCATTGCGGATCCCTCGCTCTTTACTTACAACAAAAATTCCCACCGTCTCCTCCTCCTTGTCTACGTTGATGATATAGTCGTCACAGGTCCTTCCACTTCCTTCCTTGAGTCGTTCATTCAATCCCTTTCGTCTCGCTTCTCCTTGAAAGACCTCGGTCCTCTTTCCTACTTTCTTGGGATTGAGATAACACCTAACACTCATGGAATTCTTCTCTCCCAGTCCAAGTACATCACTGATATTCTCAACCGCCATGACATGCAACACTCCAAACCATCTCCCACACCCATGGCAACATATCCGCCCCTCTCGGCTCAACCCAAAACACCCATACACAATCCCACCGAATATCGAGCCATCATAGGGAGCCTTCAATATCTTTCTCTTACTCGCCCTGACATCGCCTTTCCCGTGAACAAACTTGCTCAATTTCTTCACCACCCACAAGAATCTCATTGGTCAGCTCTTAAGAGACTCCTTCGTTATCTCCACGGTACTCTTCATATGGGCATTCAAATTTACAAAAACTCCCCTCCTATTCTCCATGCTTATTGTGACGCTGACTGGGCCGGCGACAAAAATGACTTTCTCTCCATCTCCGGATTCATTGTCTACCTCGGTCGCAACCCAATTGCTTGGTCCTCTAAAAAGCAACGAGCAGTTGCTCGCTCCTCAACAGAAGCTGAATTCCGCTCCGTCGCTGCAACAACAGCTGAACTTCTTTGGGTCACAAACCTACTCTCTGAACTCAGCATTACCTCCTCTACCACACCGGTCATTTTCAGTGACAACTTAGGGGCGGCCAACTACTCCGCCAACCCAATATTTCTCTCACGTATGAAACACCTAGCCCTTGCCTTCCACTTTGTCCGTGAGCAAGTTCAGATAGGCACTCTTCGGGTACAACACATCTCCGGTAATGATCAATTGGCAGACGCTCTTACAAAATCACTTTCACGAGCTCGGTTTGTTTCTCTCGTCTCCAAGATTGGACTCACCCAAGGACCGTCCATCTTGCGGGGGCGTATTAAGGAATCAAATATCTCTCCATCACTCACGGAAATCTCTCCCTCAGCTTAGCAATATTCAGTTGGAGATTATGTCTATCTCCATTCTTTATTCCCTTGAGTATGTATATCATTATTTTATTGTGCATATCTTTAGAAAATATTGTTTAAATCTTTAGGAAATATTATCACTTCTTGTATATAAATATTGTAAAACATTATGAATGAAAATCACTTTTTGCCAACTTCTTTATTTAAAAGCTTATAAAGGAACACTTTTTAAAAAAAAAAATTACATTTATTTTGTTAAAAAAAATAAAATAAGTATTTATGTTGGGCCAATAAATTATTGTTTTTTTAAGTAAAATATTCAATTTGCAAAAAAAAAAAAAAAAAAAAAAAAAAAAAAAAAGTCAGAAAAAAGCCTTTCCATTGTGATGGAGCGATTTATGCTTTTCTTCTCTCCCCCTTTTGCTGAGGTGGAAGGCCACCTAGGAAAAAAACCCACCCAAAAACCCCTTAGACTATCCACAGTGGTTTCATCCCACTCCCACATTTCTGTGATGATGTTGCCATTTCGCGGGAAAAATTCGATTTTTGCGTTTCTTTGAAAAACCAAATAAAACCGGAAAAACGGAGTCGCCACGCCATTTTAATTTTGAAGGGCCAAAACTTTGAAAAAAACCCGAGATCAGAGATTTAGGTTCGGAGGTCATGTTACGCGTCGGGAAGGACGTTAGTGTGCACCCGACGCGCCTCGTAAAACGAGTCTTCCAAGCTGAAAATCATTTGTGTGTGTGTGTGTGTGTGTGTTTTGGCCAAAATAAGTTGAAACTCAGAAAAGTAAAAATTGGGATATCTTTTTAAGACTTTAAACTGATCCCATGATTTTTTGGAAGATTTTTGGATTGAGATTTGGTACTCAAAAGACCTTTTGAAGTTGAGAGCCATTTCTGCCAGAATGAAAAAGGCAGTGGACCTTTGATCTTGAAAGGGATTCAAGGGTCTTAAAACTTCATAATCTGGATAAACTCAGAGAATGAAAGTTGTTCTAGACACCTTAAATAAAGTTTGTGCGAAGGAATTTTCCATTTTGGAGAAGATTTGAGGGGTCAAAACCTTCTGGAAACCTCAGATATGAGATCTGGATTCCCAGAAGCTGATGAACTAGCCTCTGAAAGAAAATTTGAAAAGAGGAGTTTTACTCACCCAAAAAATAAGGTAAAAATATGTCTGGAAAGCTCTGGATGTTGGCTAAAAAAGTATTTTGTAGTCAACACCAAATTCCAAGTTCATCTGTGTACAAAAATTAAGACCATGGACTGAGGTCTGAGAAAATTGCTACTGGACATCAACTTCTCAAGAAAGAAAATATGATTTTAAAGGGGGTTTTGCATCCATGCTTGTCCCCATTTCCCTAGGTTTTGGTTAGTGATCACTAGACATTTTAGTGGTGAATCAACTATACCAAACCATCCTTGGGGTACATTAGGACTAAGCATTTCATTTGCTTGGGAAGGGGAATTTTATCCTTTGAAATCAAGATTTTGTGCTTGAAAATGGTTTTTAGGGTTTTGAAAATGAGTTTTCTTTGCAAGAAAGTAAGAAAGCTTAAAAATAATGTTGATCTTTGTAGAAGATCATCCATGGAGATGGTCTTCCATGGTGATCTTCTTAGATCTAGAGCAAGAAGATGAAAGAACTACATTTTGTAGTTTGAAGATGCATGCATGGATGAGATTTAGGGTTAGGAAGAGGAGGGTTTACCAATCTTCCTTGTGTTCTTGAGTGTTTGGCTTGAGTGTATGAGTGTTTAGGGCTTTAATATGAGAGTGAGTGGATGAGTATGAGTTGGGAAAGATTGGAGAGAAAAAGGTGACAATTCTTGTGAATTCTCCTTTGTTTTCTCTCTATATTTCGCCAGAGGTTCGGTGCAAAATGTGTTCTTCCTCCTTATTTTTGTATTTGGAGGGCTCAATTTATAGCCCTCTGAAATTGACAATCTCATTCGCGCGGACGGAGTCCGGGCGGCGTGCCTTTGTTCATTAAATGCGGCTTCGGCTTTGGACAAGAAGAATATTTCTTTTTGAAATTCAAATTAGGCGGCCGGTTTATGTTTCCGGCATTGCTATATTTGGTTTTCTTCTTTTGTTTTTCTTTTTGAGATTCTTTTTAAGGTTTAACCTTAAATAACAATGCCCATTTTACCCTCACTTTGTTAGAAATGTTAGGATAGTTAGGAATTGTTAGAAATGTTATAACTCTCGTTAATTTTCTAACGAAAATTCTAACAAGCTCAAATTGGCGCACTTACGGTAGCCCCTCGGCGACGGCGCTTTCGAAGGAAGCGGGGTCGTCGATAAAAGTAAGGCTCCATATTTGGCGGGATGATCGAGTGATCGGGTGGGTGAACCTAGCGATAGGCTACCTACGTATCCCGAATGGGAATCAAGCCGATCGTAGTTCGGGTCTTTGACCACGGAGATGATGGCGTTTTAGGTGCCTCGAACACGATGAGCGAGTTCTACGGTCGGTTCTTTGGAAAGAAACTTCTGCTTTGGGGATAAGAGATGACCATTTTCGGTCGATGGCTATCCGCTCTGTGGGGATAGGAATGACCATTTTCGGTCTCTGCTGGGGATGATTGCGATTTATCGCTTTCCTAGTGATAGCGTCTTAGGTGCCTCGAACCTTGAAGATGGCGTTTTAGGTGCCTCGAACCTTGGAGATGGCGTTTTAGGTGCCTCGGACCTTGGAGATGGCTTTTTAGGTGCCTCGGACCTTGATGATGATGGCTTTTTAGGCGCCTCGGACCTTGAAGATGGCTTTTTAGGTGCCTCGGACCTTGATGATGATGGCTTTTTAGGCGCCTCGGACCTTGATTTGAAATGGCCTTTCGGTGGACTTCGTCTGCTGCCGAAGGAGAGGGTGACCGTTTTGGTCGAGGGGCTGGACCTAATGATAGGCTACCTACGTATCCCTAGTGGGAATCAAGCCCTTTCGTAGTTCGAGTCTTTCTCGAAATTTCGTTGGCTTTTGGGATTAGATTAACTTTCTTTGGGGATTTCGTTAGCCTTTCTTTGAGGAAAATCGAGACGTATTCGTGCAGGAAATCGGTCTTACGTTTGGCCGTTGGATTTTGATGAAAGATACGGGATCTCGTTATCTTTCTCGGGGTCATTCGGTCTTACGTTTGGCTAGGGGTAATTTTGATGAAAGATACGGGATCTCGTTATCTTTCTCGGGGCACTCGGTCTTACGTTTGGCTGCGGGGTAATTTTGATGAAAGATACGGGATCTCGTTATCTTTCTCGGGGCACTCGGTCTTACGTTTGGCTAGCCAGGGAAGATTTTGATGAAAGATACGGGATCTCGTTATCTTTCTCGGGTCACTCGGTCTTACGTTTGGCTAGGGGTAATTTTGATGAAAGATACGGGATCTCGTTATCTTTCTCGGGGCACTCGGTCTTACGTTTGGCTAGGGGATGATTTTGATGAAAGATACGGGATCTCGTTATCTTTCTCGGGGCACTCGGTCTTACGTTTGGCTAGGAGGTAATTTTGATGAAAGATACGGGATCTCGTTATCTTTCTCGGGGCACTCGGTCTTACGTTTACTATAGGGGTAATTTTCTTGACAAGGGGCTGACTTTGGTTAACTTTGGTTAACTCTGTCAAGTTGGGGGCGAATTGCGAGTCACGAAATTTTAAGGGGCAAAAGGGTCATTTTGACCCTTGCAATCCTATCCGCGCGGATAGGGTTTGAAAACCGGGGGTATTAATTAGGGCCAACGCCCTTTCTCTTCCCCATTCGGTTTTTGAAATTGTCGAGAGAGAGAGAGAAAGCTGCAAAATCCGCCATTTTTGGCCATTTAAGCTTCAAAATTCTTCCGATTTCTTCGATTTTTGAGCAATGGAACACGGGAAGGCGCTTTTCAAGGCCAAGGACGTGGCCCGGTAGCGGAGAGGCGGTGGAGCTCGTCCGGATGAGGAGGCATTACAATCTTTCGCAATCGGTTGAGGAGGAGCATTATCCCGATGCTTGGCAACATTGGGCTTCGGATCCGCATCTCCGAACGGTATACTTCGAATCCTCTTGATCCTCTTGTTGATTTCTTGTTTGAAAATTTTGGGTGATTTTTTAAATTTTTTTTTTGAAATTGAATATTGCATGTTCTTGGCTTTGAATTTTGATTTTGATGCTTTGCATGTTGCAATGAGTATATGAGTAACCCAAAATGTGCATTTTGCTTGGGAAAAAGAATTGGCATTTTTGCCACATTTTTCAATTCGAAAATTACATGTGAAAATTCGAAGAATTGTGATTTTTTTTTTGAAATTGAATATTGCATGTTGATGATGATGATGATTTTTTTTTTTTTTGAAATTGAATTTTGATATTGATGAATGATGATGCAATGCATGCATTTTGTTTGGAAAGTATGGGCATTTTGCCAATATGAGATGTCTGTATGTTTAGGATTTTTTTTTGAAAAGTGGGACGGATTTTTCCTCCCGTTGCATGTAAGATGGATGATATGCATGTATGCATTTTTTTTTGTTGAAAATGGGACGGAGTTTTTTACTTCCGTAGGAATGCATCTTTTTTTTGATGAATGCATTGGGACTTGCTGAAAACTGTTTTCTTTCATGCGAGAAAAATGGGGCTATGCTCATTGTATCTTTGTTATCTTTGTCGAAATTTTTTTTTTTATGTAAATGCAAATGCAATCTTTTTGACATTTTCTCTTTTTTTTTTTACGGGCGGAAACCGTTTTGTGACGGAGCGGTGAACAAGATGAAGACTCGAGGATCGGTGGAGTACGTGATTGACTTGTGGGATCGGCTTCCGGATGCGGGCCGAGGAGCTTTGCGAGTCAGAGACAGTTGTTGTCGAGACGGGGCTCTGGGAGTTCGTCGAGTGCTTGAGGGGGCTGGTCAAGTTCCCTAAGAGCAAGGGCTTGATGTTTGCTGCGGCGCGGCATTGGTGGGGCGCGACCCACACCTTCCACTTCTTACGGGGCGAGGCTACGGTTACGCCCTCCGACTATCTTTGCGATTACGGGCTGTCCTTTAATGGGCGCGGCATTGAGTGGCGGGATGGCTACGGCGATGCCGATCTGCGAGCTCTTACGGGATTTTCCCCTATTCCCAAAAGGGGATGGGGATGGAGTATGCCGTGGTCTACGGCAAGATTGTGGAGACCATTGCGAGCTATGAGGTGGGGGAGGAGAGGATAGGCGCCGATCGGATTGCCGGGGCCTTCTTGTGGTTTGCTTTCTCGAGCACGCTCTTTGGACATGCTTTGAGGGACGGCGGTCTTTGCCTTCTTGAGGTCCTTGGAGGACATGGAGACGGCGGAGATGTCTCGTGGGGAGAGGCGAGGTGGCGGAGCTTTATTTTGCTCTTGATAGGTACAGGCGGAAGGGCTGTGAGCTCCTTGTCTTGCTTGAGTTTGCCACTGGAGGTATAAGCTCTCTTTTTGCTTTCCTCTCTTTTTTTGAGCACACACTTTTCTTTTGCCTTTGGATTGATTGGATTTTTACCTTTCGCGGTATGGGCGTTGGAGTTTTTCCACGTCACGGTGTGGCGGCGGCGGCGGAGTACGTCGGGCGTATCCGGCCATGCGGTCTTGGTCCCGAAGCATGCCGGGAGAAGATAAGCTCCGGGGCGTACGACTCTCGGTGTACGCGGATTGCCTTCCTTTGACGGAGGCCGAGACGGATGAGGGGATGATATTCTTCCCACAGGATCGCTTTGAGGTAGCGCGGTGAAGGCCCGAGATACGGGCGGTGCGGCGGAGGATTTTGAGGGTCGACTGCGATGCATATTATGCGGGAGAGAGGGTGACGCGCCGGCATGGCGTGAACTCGCCTTTGAGGACACCGGTGGAGCCTCCCGCCGATATGATGCACCCGGCGATCGGTCAGTGACTGGGATGATTGAAGCGGGTCGGCACTTCTCGGACTTCGTGGCGATTGAGCCGTATGCGACATTCGTCTTGAGGAGGCGAGGATGCCTCGGGTTACGGATAGGGAGGGGCTTGGGATCCGCGGTACCCTCGGACGGATTTTCCTATATCCGGGATGGGGTCCGATTGAGGGTGCGAGATCCCTCGGCCCGGCGACTTCCACGAGCTTTAGGCCTCGTCAGGAGTATGAAGGTATGGTTTCACCTTTTCCCCTTCTTTTCTTTCTTTTGTTTCATCATCTTTAGCATCACCTCTTTTTTTTTTTTTTGACACTTTTGCTTTTGTGCGGTTTTCGGAGGTGGTCGTCGAAGGCGACGAAGCAAGTGATCGGGGCAAGAGATTCATCGGGAGGATGGTCGCTTGCGGGGCTCCTCGAGGCTAGAGCGAGGCGACCACGGCGGCGCACAGTCGGACGGGAGGCTTCCCTATTCGCTCGAGACTTCTTCGAGAGACTCCTCTGTCTCCTCTCCTTGATCCCCGCGCGGTGCTGCCTTCGGATCACGTCATTCTCGGGGATCCACACGGGCAGGGACACGTTTGGCAGCATGGCGGGTCGTCTTCGTACGTGCAGGAGTCCGACGCCTTCACCTTCGGGTACGATTTTTCGCGAGATCTCGGCTTGCCCTATCGGAGCGTGCCGGTTGGTCTGGCGAGCCTCTCTGGAGACGAGGACGATTACGAGCACGAGATTTTCGGGGCTCTGAGGGAGCGGGCCGAGTCGCAAGAGGGCGGGGAGACATCGGGTGCTGGAGACTCCGATTGATTTTTTTTTTGAGATTTGAGATTTAGATTTGTACAGATTATGCACATTTTTTTCTTTTTTTTTGTATGTAATAATTTAGGATTTTATTTATGTTTGTTTGTTTTTTTTTTTATGCACACTCTCTTTTTTTTTTTTGGAATGTAATAATTTAGGATTTTATTTTATGAATGCAATGCAATATGAATGCAGTGTTGCATGAGCCTTGGTTTTTTTGCAAGGGTGTTTGGTATATGGGTGGTTTGGGGAGGTTTTTGCACGGGTTTCGAGCAGCGGGACGGAATATTCCTCTTTTGGTGTAGCGGCTTGGGTATTGCGAGATTTTTTTTTTTTGGCAAACAATCCCATCCGCGCGGATAGGGGCGGTTTCGACCTTTGTCCTTTAATTTTAGTTCGGACCTGGTCTTGCTTTATTTCAAATTCAAATATCCTCTTCAACCTCCGGTCCAACTGACCATTTTCGGGGAGAAAGAGAAAAACCATGGAAATGGCCAAAAATTCTCCAAAATTGTCCAAAGAAAGGCAAATGTTGTTCTTTGAAAAGTTCAAGGAGTGGTGTAGGGAGATCATGCACGAGAGAAGATCATTCTTTGAAGAAAGGTACAAGATACGATGCTTGTGGTCTCTCGAAGAATTGGTTCGGATTATGACCTCTTAAGAGCTTCTTCTTCGTTTTGGGATACTAGAAGGCATGTCTTTTGCCTTTCCTTCAACGAGATTGTTCCGGCGTGGAAGAATTTCGGGCCTTGCTTGGAGGTCGGAGGTGGAAGAGATAAGCGGTTCCTTTGCCGGAGGGGCTTCTTTTGTTGACGGATTGTGCGTCCTCCTTCATCTTTCCCCGGAGGAAAGCGCAAGGTATGATCCGCGGTCCGTCATTTCGATATTTCCGGTCTTCCCGACAGATTTAGGGGCCTAGGCTTGGTGGATGATGCCTATTGGGATGCCTTTGCACTTTGTATGTTTGGCACCACTGTTCATGGTCTATTCCTTTGGGATGCGCCATCGGTCTCTGTGGATGTTGTCGTTCGGCTGTCGCACAGGCGAGAGATGTCGTTCCTTTGATTCTTGGGGAGACTTTTCATGCTCTCGACAGATTAGCTACCGGACGGCGGTATATGCGCGGGGGCGGCCGTTTCTCTTGACCACAGTGGGCGATGGAGCGTTTGGGGTTCTTCGGGAAACCTCGATATGATCGAGGCCTTGGACTTTTGCCGGGAGAGGTGTTGATGTAGATTTTGATGATCGGGGCTCGTGGGAGCGTTGGATGGCGGGTCGCCGGGCTGAAGATATCGAGATGGTTGGTGCCTCGTTGGCGGGTGGAGACTCGCGAGTGCTTCGGGACGGGTCCCATGTGGTTATGCTTAGGGGCTTTCTCGGTCCGGTTTCTACATTCGGCTCACGGTCACGAGGCGGTTTGGCTTGGAGCGGGTTCCTTTGGAGGGCTTTGATGATGTAGCCACCGGGGTGGTGGCTCCTGTTTCCATGGATGATCCCTCGGTGTTTCCATTTCTTTCCCGAGCATGGAGGTATGATGCCTTTCCTCCTCGGGTCATTCTCGGGCGTCAGAGACCGGTGTTCTTGACCACTTGGTACTGGATTGGTACGAGAGGCATGCAGGAGAGACTCGAGGTGGCTATTTTGAGGCGGCGTGAGGCCATTATGGGTGCGGAGGACTGGCTGTTTACGAGAGGAGGGCCGGCGAGGGCCAATCCTCGCCCAGGGAGCGGAGACGGCGCGGCGATTATGAGGCTTACGTCGAGACGAGGAGAGGAGGGCTCCTATGTTACCGGCTAGGTTACGAGGAGATGAGGGATGACGCTAGGGCTACTAAGGCCACTGACGGAGGCCGGTTTGATAGACCACTGTTCCTATACGAGCTTGGTAGGAGGAATACCGACATTTTCCGGTTCGAAGAGAAAGACTCGGAGGGGAAGAAGAAGGGAGAGGCCGGTCTCACAGTGGCTTGGGTGACTACGAGGTTTCCAAGTATCCCTTTCTTGCCATGACAGACACATTAGTTTGATTATGTATCTTAGTTTTCTTTTAGCGAGGTTGCCGGTTGTAGGAATGAATCGGGCTTAGACTCATCAAAGAGCTTTTAACTTGTAATGAATATTTGAATTGCTTTAGAGTTTTTCGAGACGCTTTCATGGTCGACCAATTGTATTGATGCCAAAGTATGGCTTTTATTTGTGCTTTAGACCGAACCGTTTCCATTTGCCTACGTTCCCCTCATTTTGAGGAGCTCGGGTCTTCGTAGTTCAACTTTGGTGAACTCTTTTTTTTTTTGTTTTTTTTTTTGTGTTTTTTTTTTTGGTGCAACCACTGTTTTTACCTAGGCCGCCCTTTTCGGGTTTCTAACCTAGTTGGGTATTACTCTTTTAGCACTCTTTTTTTTTTTTTTTTTTTTTTTTTTTTTGTTTTTTTTTTTGGTGCAACACTGTTTTTACCTAGGCGCCCTTTTCGGGTTTCTAACCTAGTTGGGTATTACTCTTTTTAGCACTCTTTTTTTTTTTTTGTTTTTTTTTTTTTTTACGCGTAGTATACGCGCGGCTTGTCACCATTCCTTTGGGTGTACGAAGGGATTCCGTCGAGGTCTGCGAGTTGCATGGCTCCTCAGGAGAAGATCTTACGGGCGACATATGGCCCGACCCATACGAGGCTCCCATTTGCGAGAGGGTTGATACGGGGGGGGCTTTTCTTTTAGAACGAGATCACCTTCTCGGATCTCCCGATGCTTTACTTTCTTGTCGAAGGCTCTAGCCATTCTTCCTTGGTAGGCTCGGATGTGTTCCATGGCCTTCGATCGGCGTTCGTCTAGTAGGGCCAATTCATCATGGCGACTGCGAGCCATTCGACCTCGTTGATCGGCTTTCCGGCGGTATACGGAGCGAGGGATTTCCGGCTCGATTGGGAGTACGGCTTCCATTCCGTATGTGAGGGCAAAGGTGTTTCCCCGATTCTTGCCGTTACGGCGTGTTACGCAGCCCCGAGTGCCGAGTGTAACTTCTCGGGCCAATCTACGCCTTGGACGGCCATTTTCCGGATGATATTTTCGAGTCTTGTTTCTTTGCTTCGACGGCTCCGTTGGTTTGGGGCACAGTAGGGAGATGACTTGTGACGGGTTATTCGGAATTCCGCCGGCGGTTTTCACATTCCCCTTCGAAGTGGGATCCATTATACGAGATGATTTCGGCGGCAACCCGTATCTGCACATGATGTTTTCTTTGATGAAGAGGGCAACTTTCTTTGAATTGAGGATTTTGTAGGACTTTGCGAGCATCCTTTCCGATTCCTTCGAAGAAATCACCAATCTGCGTCTCTTTAGGCTCTTCATGCGGTTCCCAAATTCTCACTCGTCAAAATCTCTTCGGCGGCTTGGGCTCGATTTTCCTCTTCCCGGACAACTTTGCTTAAAGATTTTTTTTTTGTTGTTTGATTTTTTTTTTGTTTAATGTATGTACGCTTCTTTATCTAATGAATTATTATTAAAAAAATTTTATTAATTAATTCATCATTAGTTAAAGTGGCAATCAAGGGATACTCGAAAGGTTCGTCATTTCATTGAAAACGAAAGGGGTACGGCGCTTGCTACGGACTCGTAGTCTTCGGGCGTAAGGCCGTCGGACGACCCTAGAGACTCGATCTTAACGAGAGAGAAGGCGGGAGGACTTGTCCTAGATTGACACAAAGGGACGGGGGACCAATCCAAGCTTGGTGATCATTTCCTCCTTGGTCGCGGACGGGCACGAGAGAGTTTCCCAATTCTTTAGCGGCATCGCTATTGGTGGCCTCATGACTCGGGAAGCTGTCTTTGTTTTTGTTTTCCTTTCTCAATTGCTTTGCTATCATCTCTTGGACCGAGCCGAGATCAATCGGAGTCGGCACTGGACTTCTTCTTTGAACAATTCTTTGCATAACCGAGACCATCCCGATCATCGAGGAAATTCCGTGGCCTTAGCTTTTGGCCTTTGTCGGTTCGAACTCGGGTTTCGGATCTTCTGGGCGGTAGGAATAGTGGTTGTGAGCTTCTCGGCTGTTCCACCGGAGTCGAGGCACGCCTACGAAGGTATACTCACTTTTCATGGCGGTGGTAGCCCCGGAGTATCTTGGGTAGGTCCGGGAACATTCTACGGACCGGGTTAGCCTTGGTTCCTCACGAACTTGTTGAGGCTATCCTGTAGCTTTAGCCATCTGCTGCCGTAGGAGTGGGCTCTGTGATGTTTCTGGTTGTGTGGGACCCTTTACAAAGTAGTCGGCCAAATTAGGGCGAAGGGGAGAGATTTAGGGTTGTCGGCGGGACCTTTCTGTGGCGGCTTCAAATCTCTTTCCTTTGCGGTGTCATTTGGGGAGGCCTCATATCCCGGGCCGTGGCGAGTATTTTGTCCTTTCACTTGATGAGTTTGAAAGTTCCTTGTTGGCGCTTCCCAGGACCAGAGGCCGGGTAGATAGCTCATTTTCTCATCATTTTCAAGGCCGGTGGGATTTTATCCCAGTGGCCGTCGAGATCTATGTTGCACACTTGGGCCTTGGGAGGCTCGGCCAAGTGAAGCTTGTTAGCATGTGACCTTCCTCGTCATGTTTGATTTCGAGAATAGGTATTCCGCGTATACATGCCCTCTAAAGTGACTAAATCTCCGTAAATGGTCGTCGAGATCCCCATTCGAGGCAATTTCACACCTTGGTGGAGGCTTGAGGCGACCCCTTTGACTTGGTGCGGCCAAGGTCTTCCCGAGGGGCATTGAAAGTAATCGGGATGTCGATAACACTGGAATTCCACAGGTATCAATTTACATCCAAACCCGAGAGGTCTAAAGTAGCAACTCAGGTGCTCGGGATGTTGAGTCGTAAGCTTTGGCTTGTGAGAGAAGAAGGCTTCAAGTACGTAGTCTTGATATCAAGCAAGCTCATGATCTTTCTTTGGAAGAATGTTCATTAGGACCCATTATCAACCGGGACCCGAGGAGCGTCGTTCATCCAGTGGGTTTGTGATGAAGAGGCTCATTATGATCGGCCCCAAATTGAGGAGGTCGAGATACGTGAAAGTGATTATGTTCCCGTAGTGGATGTTTCCAATCAGTGTACCACATCATCGGGAGTAGCATCAATAGGCACGAGAGTGCGAGCCGGGCTTTCTTCCGGCTTCGGCTTATGGGGATAAGGCGAAGTGAGTAGAGACCGAGAGGAAATGTTGGCTGTGTTTGCTTCAATTTGGGTGAGCACGGGATCCTCTTTTCGAGTGCAGGTTTGTTGTCTTAGCATAGGGCGGCGATCTTCTTTTGGTGCTTGATGCGTGGCCTTCTTATACGCCTTGGGATTTCCTTGGAAGATGCGCGAGATCGGGTCAACAGATTAACTTCCTCATCGATCGTCTCTTGGTTGGATTTCTTCAATCTTTGCTAGGAGTCGATGGGGGAGCCCTTTTGGCTATTGGCCATTGGTTACGACGGAGTCTAGTGACGGTGAGAAATTTGGCATGCTTGGCTCCTTCTGGGCGGCCCTTATAAGCGCTTCCCAAGTCACGAGCTTTTCGGGTTTGGGGTTGTGTTGTTGCCCCTTGGATGGCCACGAGCTAGGGCGTCCTCGATTCACTCTCGTGGCCGGCCTTGCTCATAGTTATCATGCAACAAGAGTCGCTATTGTCGGGACTCGGCGGCTTTTCGATCTCATCCCGGTATAGTGCGGCCATTCGATTCCCTTACGTAATACTCGAGTTGGAGATGATTATAGCGTTACGTGTGGGAGGCGCATCCGGTATCATGCCGGTTTCTAGGACTTCTACGAAAGGCGGACATACATTCGGGAAGGTGACCTCTTCTTGGGTAACCACGACGAGGAGTGTTACTTTGTTGCACGGGGTGGATTTGATCTAACCATGGTTATCTTCTCATTTGGGCGGATGGGAGTTAATTTTCCTCTTTCGATCGAGATCTTCGACTATCGGCTGGATCGGACACACAGAAAACCCTTTCCCAAGCATGGTAGAGCGGTGTTGAATTCTAAGACATCCACGTGCTCGAGATCCATGAAACTTCATGGCCTTCGTGTCCTCGGTCTCATATTCGTCTTAGAAGTTTCTTCGTCGTCGCTTCTTGATAACCGACCATTGTGCACGGCTCCCGTGGGCTCATTTACGGCATGATTGTTCCAGTTGTTTCGGATCGGGGCCTCGGTTGACTCTTCACTCTCGTCATCATCATCATCATTTGTCATCGGAATCTTCTTCCCATACTACGGGATTTCGGGTGAGAGGAACGTCGATCAAACCCGTTGGGGAATATGGGTGCGTGCGGCCGCAAAGTTGTCATATGTTCCCATTCCGGAAGTGGCAATTGTGACTCGGCTTCTCCTCCCGAAATTGCGGGGGAAGAGTGAGAGGGGGTGGCACGTATTTGACACCGGAGTAGGATATAGAAGGAATCCTCCTCTTAGATTCTTCTTGTTCTCGGGATCATATTCGGGCTCTCCCAGAGCCAATTTGCGAAGTGTACTAGCTCCGAGATGCTCTTCGGCCTCTTTCTTTGATAAGCCCAGATACGGGTGCTCGCCGGAAACTTTCTTGCTCAATCTTTCTTGGTTGTTCTAACCATCTTGTATAAATAGTTCTTTCATGTTACGAGCGGAACGGCCCCGGTTCTTCGGTATCGGCCTTCCCTTCACCCGAAAAATAGCGGGCCTCGTATTCTTGCAAGGAGTCTACGACATGAGACCAAGATGGGTTGATTCGTTCGATATCCTCGAGGCGAGGGAATCCGGGTCGGGATCCTCGACGAGATTGGCCACGGGTATTTGGGGACCTTCATCGGCATCTTCTGGGCGTGTGAAGATTCTCCGCATTCAATCATATTCACACGATTATGGTTCCTTGGCGGCGGATTTTTGGCTTGTGTTAGGCCCCTCGGGGCCTTCCAACTTTCCTTGCTCTATTAGCCCCTGGATTGCCTTTTTCGAGTGAAGCGGTACATCGGTCGGATGTCAGTGAGCTTGATGAAAGGCACAATACTTTGTAGTATCCACGGGAGCATTCGGATTTACAGGTTGGAAATTCTCCAAAGGCCGCGGCAAGCCTTCTTTCACCGATCCCTAAAGATGTCATTCGGGGGCATTCCAAAGTTTTCGAGATTTATGACCCGCGATGCAGGCTCGGCCGGTTTCTGGGAGCAAAAGGAGTCGTGTTATTACATTCTGTCCCGCATAGTTAATCGTCTCTTTGCCTTTGGCGGGAAGCGAGGCGGTGTTTGCGGGAGGAGCCGATATACGTGGCGGAGTGCGGCGGCGGTTGCTTGATTGTAGGCCTTTTCAAACTTAGGCTGCGAGAGTTAACCATGGCCCGCAAGTCGAGTATGGGAAGTGGCGAGGAGGCTCTCGAGATGTGGTTTCAAGCATGGCTGGAAGATGTCCGGTTGTTCCTCTTCGGAAGGAGGGATGGCCATTTCAGCGAGTTTCGAGATTCCACCGCTTGTAGAAGTCCCCGACATTCTCATCGGGGCCATTTGCTTGTTGTTTGTAGGTCAACCCTATTTGTTTCCCATTCCAAGTTGGCCTTATATTTTTTACGTGAAGGCATTGGTAATCTGGTCCCATGTGGCCACGGCTTCGGGTTTCAAACGGAAGAACCATTTTAAGGCCTTTGGACTTCAAGGATAGGCGAAATAGTCGGCCATTGGCGATTGGTACATCCTTTGGCTTTCATCGCCAAGGTATATGTGTCCAAATGGGTTTTGGGACATGCGGTCCCATCAAAGAGATCCAGATTTGGCATCACGAATTTGTGGGGCGGAGGAACAATGGAGTCAGTGCAGTAGGCGGAAGGCGGGCTTCTTGGCGGTCGGTTCGGCGATCTGCGCTTTCATTTCCTTGTGTTGTTCCATGAACCGGGCCGGATGAGGGTCTTGTGGCGGAACCATGGCATTCAAGCTAGTGGGCGAGCTAGAGAGGAGCTACCAGCTGGAGCGGGCGGGTGGAGGGAACGGCCGTCAGGGGACGTAGGTGAAAACACGTCACGGGTGAGTTACCACAGGGAGCATGAGTAGGAGCTGAGCAAAAGGATAGAACCTTGCGGCTTCTTTGTTGATTTTCAGCGGCAAAGTAGGTGGGGGCAGCCCGATGTGGCGGATAACTTGGATTTCAGTGGGGCCCGTAAGTAGGCTTGAGTGCGAGAGTGCTTTGTCCGGATTGTTGAATTGCGTGGCTGCTTGTGGTGAAGGTGTGTAACCGAGGGTGCTGCGGTCTGGTGATTCGGATGACAGGGATGGAGGCTTGGTAACCCGTAGAAGTGCGAGTGAGGAATGGATTTGTGTGAGGAGCGGTGAACTAATGCTGTTACGAGGAGGGGCTCCTGGCGTGGCCCCGAACCAAGTTGTGGCGGCATTCGAGCTGTAGGCACATTCTTTGTGAGGTCGGATTGATCGGTTCCGAGCGAGGAGGATCCCAGATTAGGCTGTGGCATTCGAGATAGCCCCAACCATGAGAAGACATTAAAATGCGATTTTGCCCCATTTGATTTGTGCCGTCGAGGCTGCGTGGATCCGGTGGTGCGTGGTTGGGGAGGCTGGCGACCCGAAAATCGAGGAGCATGGAGTTACGGTAGTGGCACCATAGGAGGTGGGTGGCGGCATCTGGTGTAATCGGGCGGCGAGAGTGGGGTTGGCATCCTCGTCTTCTTCCACGGTGAAGGTGCCATCGGGATTGAGGTGGCGGCCGAGGCCGTGACTCTTAATAGCCTCCATAAATTTGTTTATTTGTGCTTCTGTCGTAACCTCATACGTTACGCTGGCGGATTCCCTTTGTTGCTCTGTCAGGGTCCGGGAGGCGGAGTGATGTTATCCCCATCATTACCGGGCGATGCGGACATTACGAAACCGGAGTCGGAACAAATGGCGAAGGCGACGATGCGCTTGACTCTTCCCAGCTGATCAAACGGTGACCGGTGCAGAAACCAAGCTTTGTGCGGAGGCTGCGGGGAAAGGACATGAAGGTTCGAGATGTGCAGGAATGGAAGGAGGGTAGGTGTTTGGGCTTTAGGCTCATGCAACATGCGGTTATTTGTTCACGTTTACTTAAAACATGTTTTATTAACCTAATCGGTTGGAAAAGATTGCTCTTCTTTTCGCAAACTACTACGATTCTGGATCGGTGGGCCCCGTCACTACGTCTATAAGCCCCTCGTATTCCACACTGTATTTCGACCTCCCGGGGTGGACGGCCCGGGCGAGGGTCCTATAGGGCAGCGGGTCCCACCGGCCAAGAAAACGATCCTAAAAGTCGGCGGGTAATCGAGTCTTAACGAGCATTCGATGTAAATTACGGACAAGGCGACGTCGAAAGTCAAGATCATGTCAGGAGCTCGACAAAAAGTCGGCATGATTTGGGTGATAAGCGTCCACGATTGATCTTGACTTGTCGTCGGTTAAGCGTAATTAGGCATGGAATAGTCATTAATCCTTGATGACTCGGTGTCAATCTTTGGGAGTCGGTGTATAATTTGTGCCGGTCGAGCCCGAAGTCGGCGCCGGTCAATATCTTGGTCAAAGTCTGCGGCGGAAAACCGGCGAGAACTTCGGCGATTAGGGACCAGAAAGATATTGAGTCGGTATGCCGACAAAGGCTTGAAAGGAAAGGTCTATACACGGACGGGGCATGACACGGACCGGACTAAAAACCAGCGGGTCTCGGACAAAGTGTGTCACGGACAAGTGCGTAGTCGACACGAGGCTCCATGGGATGTTTGGGTAGTCTGTGCTCATCAGGAGGCGTAATAAGACCAAACGGACCGCGACAAGGATTTCCCGGGTTAAGGACGTAGTGTGCGGTGTACGGTCACGTGCGCGTAGTGTGCAAACGATCTATATTCTTTTACGAGTAAAATAGAAATTTTTATGTGTCTTAAAAAATATGATGCATGATTTTTTGGAAATTTTCTTTTTTTTTTTGAAAATCCTTTTTTTTTTGAATTTTTTTTTGAAAATTTTAATGAGCACATAAGCACGAAAATTCCGACGGTTAGGGACATTATTCCGACAGTCAAAATTTTGACTTTCTCAGGCGGCCAAAACAACATGAAAAGCTGTGCAAAAATCAACACACACACAAAAATGATTTTCAAAGCGGGACGGAAGCTTGACCCTCAAAAGCTTTTTTTTTTTTGAAAACGGTGATACCGGTACGTGGGATTGTTAGACCACAATTTATCCCCGACTCGTGTTAGGAGGCGATAACGGGAAATTTAGTGGTTTCCACCAATATACCGAATACCATTTTTATTAAAAAGCTTAGTCCCAGCGGAGTCGCCCTTTGTGATGATGTTGCCATTCGCGGGAAAAATTCGATTTTTGCGTTTCTTTGAAAAACCAAATAAAACCGGAAAAACGAAGTCGCCACGCCATTTTAATTTTGAAGGGCCAAAACTTTGAAAAAGCCCGAGATCAGAGATTTAGGTTCGGAGGTCATGTTACGCGTCGGGAAGGACGTTAGTGTGCACCCGACGCGCCTCGTAAAACGAGTCTTCCAAGCTGAAAATCATTTGTGTGTGTGTGTGTGTGTGTGTGTTTTGGCCAAAATAAGTTGAAACTCAGAAAAGTAAAAATTGGGATATCTTTTTAAGACTTTAAACTGATCCCATGATTTTTGGAAGATTTTTGGATTGAGATTTGGTACTCAAAAGACCTTTTGAAGTTGAGAGCCATTTCTGCCAGAATGAAAAAGGCAGTGGACCTTTGATTTTAAAAGGGATTCAAGGGTCTTAAAACTTCATAATCTGGATAAACTCAGAGAATGAAAGTTATTCTAGACACCTTAAATAAAGTTTGTGCGAAGGAATTTTCCATTTTGGAGAAGATTTGAGGGTCAAAACCTTCTGGAAACCTCAGATATGAGATCTGGATTCCCAGAAGCTGATGAACTAGCCTCTGAAAGAAAATTTGAAAAGAGGAGTTTTACTCACCCAAAAAATAAGGTAATAAGATGTCTGGAAAGCTCTGAATGTTGGCTACAAAAAGTATTTTGTAGTCAACACCAAATTCAAAGTTCATCTGTGTCCAAAAATTAAGACCATGGACTGAGGTCTGAGAAAATTGCTACTGGACAGCAACTTCTCAAGAAAGAAAATATGATTTTAAGGGGTTTGCATCCATGCTTGTCCCCATTTCCCTAGGTTTTGGTTAGTGATCACTAGACATTTTAGTGGTGAATCAACTATACCAAACCATCCTTAAGTACATTAGGACTAAGCATTTCATTTGCTTGGGAAGGGGAATTTTATCCTTTGAAATCAAGATTTTATGCTTGAAAATGGTTTTAGGGTTTTGAAAATGAGTTTTCTTTGCAAGAAAGTAAGAAAGCTTAAAAATAATGTTGATCTTTGTAGAAGATCATCCATGGAGATGGTCTTCCATGGTGATCTTCTTAGATCTAGAGCAAGAAGATGAAAGAACTACATTTTGTAAGTTTAGAAGAATGCATGCATGGATGAGATTTAGGGTTAGGAAGAGGAGGGTTTTACCAATCTTCCTTGTGTTCTTGAAGTGTTTGGCTTG